>OMKR01078318.1:4469-18327 GCA_900302355.1 Cyttopsis rosea
TTCCGGCTGTTCAGAAGGTTCGCACGCCAGTCCTTGCATGTCATCGGGGAGACCGGTGAGAGGTGGGGGGGCCCTCTCTGGAAGAATGTCTGTATTGTAGTGAGCGCACCTGCGTGGGGCGCAATTGCTGGTGAGAGTGATCAGATTGGACAGACATTTCAAAGTAGATAAATTCGAGTTCTCCAACGTCATGACCCCCTTTATCACTTCCTTGCGATCCAGAAACATCCTCTGGGTGTTCGGGGTTATGATGCCACGCAGGTTGCTCTTGGGGACGGTGTACCTGGGCAGCGGGCAAAGGGAATACTTCGAATCACTCTCCAGGTATTTAGGGGTCTGTTTGAACGTCTGAAGGCCCGGTGAGGGGTTAAAGACCCTGACGGGGTTTGCCATAGCGGGTTGGAGCAGAGCCTTGGGAGCAGTAAAGGTCAGGATGGGGGCCGTCTCAGCTTCTACGTCCTCAGCCTGAAGCTCCACAGGCATAGACGTGATCTCCACAGGTAACAGTTCATCCAGTGCTCCGGTGCGAAGCGGCTGCGCCAAGGTGGGGGGTGTATAGTTGTTACTTGCCTCCCACGCTGACACAGGCTGGTAGCCCATAAGCTTATAGTGCTGTGGAACTTGGAGCTTGAAGAATGGAGTACATGTTTTCACAGTCACTTCAACCGGATCCACAGGCACCGATGCAAAATTCTCAGGAACCAGTTGGTCAGCCTCGTCTGGGAAAACGGGAAAGCAGAACGGGAGCACTTTGTCCGATGAGATATTTATAGCGCACAGCTTCTCACACTCCTCAACTTCTTTATGCACGGTGAAGTGCTTCTTCATATTTACAGTCAGTTTCCTCAAACAGACCAGTCTCTGGTTCATGCGACATCGGATAACAACCTTGCGCGCTGCCTGCTGGAAGATTCGGAGGATGCCTTGCCTCACCGTGAGGTGACTACTTGAGTACAGCTGGAAGGCCGGAACTACGTCTGGAACCTTCCCGGCTTCACGGAGCACTCTCCTGCCGGACAGTTTGGGTGGGCCAGTGACAAAGACCTCCTCCTGCCTCCCGTCTCTCCTCTTCACGTTATATTCGTAAAGATCCATCTCTCTCTGCTCAAATATCTGTCTCTTGGTCTGCTCTGACACAGGGTCCCTCCCTAGGTGCATTTGCCACCGGCTGCGCAGAACCTCCTCTTCTTTAACCTCCTGATGAACCTTTTTCAAAAACATGACCTCTTTCAACTGTCTATTTTGGAGTCCCTCTGTGTTGTCGCAGGATATTGCTTCCTTCAGGTCTTTGGAATTGAGTTTACCGGAGTCTCGGATCAGCATCTTGGCAACTCCCGCGGGGGTAGAAACATCCACCGAGGGCTTCAAACCAGGATTAGCACTGGCAGCCAGATCTCTCGCTGTCTTTGATTTTCCAGCTCTCTTAGAGGGCCTGAATTTGATTTTAGGCAAAGGGGTCACCAGATGGGCAGACGAGGACCCTCTGCCCCCCTCAGCCACCACATCTCCTTCGAGGTTGACCAGGCGAGGGGCAGAGCGGCCAGAGAAAGTACAAAGTTGGGGTTTGGTGTTGAACTGAGACACGACCAGCTGAATGGTGAACTGAGAAGTCTCATACTGGAACGGACGAAAGGTTATCGTGATCTCCACCTTACCATTGGCCGGTATCAACCCTGCAAGGGGATGAACTGTAAAGGCTTTGTGGGGCTGGATAACGTACACCTGGAACTCAAAGTCAATGGGGCAGCTACAGCTCAGGGGGATGGTGTGGCTTACACTCTGTCCCACTGGTATAGCTGGTAGGTTGATATATGAGGGGATGTGTAGGTCATCTATGACGGGGTAGGCATGAACTGGAACCAAGAGGTTCTCGTCTCCCTTGCAGTGAACCCGAACACAGTCGTAGAAATAGCGCAATTCGTCAGGGCAGAACTGGACCTTGACAGTGTAGGCGAGGCCCGGGATGAGGCGGCGCTTTTTTGTATACGTTGTTTGGAAGTACCTGGTTTGGGTGGGAATGATATGGATGTTCATTACATCTGATGAGATGTTGATTAGTTTCAAGACCTTTTGGTAATCCTTCCCCAAGTCAAATCCACTGAAGTGGAGTGCAGTGGGTTCTGCTTGTATCAGGCTGTTGCTTTGCAGTCTGGCATAGATCTTTGATTGCAGGAGGTGATTGGGGACAGTGTCTCTTTCCTCCTCCACCAGCTGGGCCAGGGGTAGAGGCGTCCCCCTCCTGAGAGGCTCTGAGAGGTTGGAGGGCAGAGAGGTGGTGGTATTCCTGACCGTCGCGTCGGAAGGGGTTTCATTGAGAGTTACCATGATTCTGTCAGGGTCCTCTGCCTCTTTAATATTTAATTTCCAACTGTTGTAGTTGCTTTGTTACTTGGCTGGTCAGTGAAGAAGATGAGGTCTTATTTTTGTATTTTTCTTTTTTCTTCTCGTCACCGTTTTTAAGCTGTCTGTGCAGCACAATGCTTGTGCCGCTTCTTCTTGGCTTTTGATGGCAGTGGTGCTGCCACTTTTAGCCTCTGCGGAGCTTAGACGGCACTGAGGTTGGACATGGTGCTACAGTGGATGGGGGATTGGCTGCTGCCGCTGCTGCTTCGTTGCCTGGCAAAAAAATATATAATACTTGGGTTTGTAGAGTTGCTGCTGGAGACTCGTCTGCAGGTAGCTCCAGTGATCTTAGCTTAGATGGCTGGGTTTTAAAAGTTTAGTCCGGTTTGGACTCTTGCAGATTCTTGTTTCTTGTTGCCTTAGTATGTTAAAATAAAATGAGGTTTATCTCAATTGAAACATAAAACAAAAGTAATATTTTCATTATTTTCATGTTCTGTCTCTCTCTCTGGTATGTAGTTATCATTGTTGCAGTATCATCATTCACTTCCAAGCTGTGACATTGTTTTAAACCTGTGTCTCTCGCTACATTTTCGATTACTATGAACTATTAATCCATTCTTATTCTTGTTATTGTTAGTTTATTATTATTATTATTATTATTATTATTATTATCATGCCACTTCTTCTGGTTTGCCATGTTCCGCCTGGTCGATTGCAGCTATATTTCTCCTTCTCCTTCTTCTTCTCCTTCTTCTCCTTCTTATTAATAATAATAACTCTTACTATATGAACTCTATATTATCTCCAGACAACAATGTACAAACCTTGCAGTTATGATGTTGTTCCTCTTCTGCGTTCAAGCAAATCTGAAGTCGAATCTGAGGAAGAGCTGCTTTATATACTTTCTCCTTCCTGATGTTGCCATGACAACGGTGTGATGTCATAAAGACCAAGCCAGCGAAGGAGGCTGGAAGCGTTGCGCACAAAGTTGACAAAAGGTTTGGTTTTTTTGGAACGCAACCGTTTCGGTGGGACGTCATTACTTCGGAAGGAGAGAGAATACACTACAGTGAGCGAGTAAAGTGGCTTTTTATTTTGCAGTGAGTGATGACAGCCAATAGCAGCTACTTTCTGAGCTACAAGCCACATGCATTCACATTTCACACTGAACAGTTTCAACGTCTCTTCTCACTCACAATGCAAAGTCTAAGCAATGCCATTTATACTATTTGAGATCGATTGTTTGTCCGCCCATGCTCCTCAATGTAAGTCAATGGGAGACCCTGCATGCATACACACACACACACACACACAGCTGAGAAACTCCGGTTTAGATTTCACTTTTGGACAGGTGAGTTGTAGCCACCATTCATATTCATTTATTCAATTCCAGATGCAGTCTACCACAGCAATGGTGGGCTGGAAAGAAAAGCAAGTTTATGGCACTTTAACATTTCAACTGCCTACTGGACATTCTAACTCAGTGGTTCTCAACGTGGGGTCCAGGGATGGGCTTCAGATGGTTCCAGGGGTAAATGATTAATAGTGAGACTTCACCATTATTACATTTACAAGACATTAGCACCTTTAGATCATGTAAAATAATTACTGTTTTGATCAGATTCACTCTTATCTCCATAAATATAATATAGAGAGGTATGGAAGTTTGGACTAAACCCCATCTAACAATGATAAGCTGTGTGTATATCTGTATATCTGTTTTTTTTTTCAATCATTAGTATTATAAGGGGTGAGTATGTGTGTGTGTCCCTTTCTATATATACTGTATAGATATACTGTATATGTTTTTTTGTAGAATATTAGTTATGTTATATATGTGGAATATTAGTTAATGTCGTTCAGTTCACTGGGTGAAGGCGGCTTGGCTGCTCCGCTCACTGCCTGTGCGTAGCTCTCCTTGTGGGACAGTGGCTCTTGCAATGGCGGTGTCGCTGTCTGAAGGAGAGGAGGCGGCCTGGCCTGGGGTGGCTGTAGGTGAGTTGGGGGAGACGACTGTGGTGGGTGCTGGACTTGACGGTGCTGGACCAGGCGATGCTGTGGCTGGGGGGTCCTGAGTGGCCCAGCGTGGGGTCTCAGTGGTCTCAGGGTGAGAGTTGTCCTTCTGTTCCTGGGTGATGGGGCGGCGCTGCGGTTCAGTGCAACGTCCTTCAGGGTCTTGGCGAAGATGGGGACTGTCTTTTTGTATAGGTGGACATGGTCATACAGACAGTCCAAGTCCAGGGTTGGATGGTGGGCCAAGTGTACGTTGGCCTTCTGGGCACAATGCAGAGAGAGGTTGGCATTTATCCCCTGGATGGTGGCAGGGTGGAAGTCCTTCCGTTGTAGAAGGGTGGATACGACAATCCGGCAGTTTGGGAAATTTGCGGAGGCCTTCTCAATCACTTCCCCGAGTGACGTGGCCACCCTCTCCTGCTGGGCCCTCAGGTCGTTGGTGCCGGTGTGGATGATGATATGGCTGGGCGAGCCAAGATGGGCCCCCGTTAGCAGCTCCAGGGCTTTCTCTGTTTTCGGGCACCACTTCTTCTCCACTTGATGGTGTGGGAACAATTTGCTCTCTTCAATAAATTTCCCATTGGAGTCAATCAACAGCACAATCTTTGGTCTGGGGTGGGTGTAGTGGGAGCTGGGCTGCGGAGTAGTGGGGTAGGGGGAGGGGGACGTAGACTGGGGTGGAGGTGTTGTGGAGCCAGATAGCCCTTGCTGGTTGGGAATGGATGGGTTCAGAGGCCTGTTTGGGCTGGCAGTGGTGGAGGAAAGAAGGTCTGGTGGCTCCTGATGAGGTGCTGCGGGTTCCTCCGCACGGCAGAGTGCCGAGTGGAGGTGAAGGTGCTCCTGTAGTTTGTCGAATTCCATCTCGTTTTTCAGCAGCTTCTCCTTTAACGTTTCTAACTCTTTCTTATTGCTCATTCTTTCTTTCTGTAGCTCCCACACATCCTCTGTCAGGTCAGCCAGTTTTTTCCCTTGGTTGTCTCTCTCCTTTTGGGCATTCCTCAGATGGACCGCCAGACTGTTGTTCTGCTCTATCATGGTGGCTACAAGCTCTTCTAGGGTCGGGCTGTCTGGTTGATGCTTCTGTAGCTCTTCCCTTAGTTGGACCAGTTCTACCTGGAGCTTAGTAAAGTGGTCCATTAGGAGGGCCATGGTGTGAAGGACCTGACCCTGCTCTGAGAAAGAGGGGAAATTCTCTCCGTCTGATGGCTCGGTGGTGGGGCAACCTGCCGGGGAGGTGCTGGCTTGACTTTCCTGGGTGGAGGGCAGGGAGGCGGTGATGTTTCTGACCTTCTGGTTGGAAGGGGCTTCATCGAGGGTTAATTTTTCCCTCAGAACCATATCTTTTATGCATTGAAATTGAGTTTCAAATTGCCGCAGGTTGTCCTGCACCATAACACCGCCATTTTTGTACAGGTTGATGGTTGACATGATGCTGTCAAGGTCCTCCGCTTCATTGATTTTTAATTTCCACCCATTGCAGATTCCTTGCAGACTCTTTTTGTACAAACCTGGAGTTGATGCTCTCAGCACTGAGGTTAGACACTGAGGTACCCACAGTGGGCGGGGGAGGTGCTGCGGCTGCTTCTGCTCTGTTGCCTGGGCAACTGTTTGTTTGAGCGGGAAAGTAAGGTGGCTTGTCCCCCTTTTTTTATATCCATTGAGCTAGCTCTGTTCATTAGAAATGCACATATTCTCTCAAATAACAATGAAAAAATACTTGTAATCAGTTTGTAGAGTTGTTGAGAGGAGCAGATTGTTTTCAAACCAGCTGCTGGAGACACATCTGTTGTTCTTTGATTAGCTCCGGTTAGCTTTGCTTGCTGTGGAGTCTTGCAGATTCACGTTTCTTGCCTTAGATTATGTTAAAGTCAGGCAAGGTATGTACCTTGCTCAAGGTACATACCTTAAGGTACATACCTTGCTTGACAAGAAGCTTTGATGTTGTTCCGCATCTGCATTCAGGTTCATCTGAAGTAGACCTGAGAAGGTCCTGCGTTATATACTTTCTCAGAATTCCAAACGTGCCCTGGCAACCCTGACAACAGTGTGATGTCATAAAGAGTCAGAGACGCAGCTACTCCGCTAACAACCTGCTGAGGGTTGGTTGCTTTCGAGACCAGTACTGCTGGATTGACTCTCCAGACACATCTTTACTTTGCTTATGCTAGAAAGCTAAAGACACCAAGAATGCTTTTGTTAACATCCTGTCTTCACGCACTTTCTCAATTCTCCCCAACTTTACCCTAAGTAGAGCTGATGCTAGATTCAAATTGTGGGCTGACAAAGGCTGGGCTGATAAATTATTATTATTATTATTATTATTATTATTATTATTGTTTTTGTCCAAATTGTCTAGAAATGTCACCAATCCAAACATCTCCTGTCAAGTTATGATTCAATTAAAACTTAGCAGTAACCTTTCAATCAATGGAGATCAGACACGTTGACGGGCCTATGGCAACATGGAAACGGCAAAGCAGACCATATATACAACATCTAAGGCTGTTAAGCGCAATAGCGGCAACCATCACACTTCTGTCGTCTTGTCATCGGCAATGATTGATAGTTAAACTTCTCCATTATTTCATTTCCAAGACGTTAGCACCATTAGAATGTAGTGATGACTGTTTGCATTATAGTTTCACTGTTACCTCTCTAACTATAGTATAGGCACTAATATAGAATCCAACTGGTTCACCACAAATAAAGACCGAATGGATTAATATTTCAGAACTTGCACTGTGAGGAACTACAAAATTGTCTTGTAAGATTGTCTTGGTTTAATCCTGATAAAACGCTTAAAGGTGCTAAATAAATAGTATTATTCATTACTGTCTGGCTCTGTATCATCTCAGACGTATTTGATTGTGATGTGTGGGACAGTCACAGATCAGGCGTTTACCCAAACTCCCATCATCTTTACTTTAGAACAAAACACACAAAGAAAAGTACTGCATTGAAGCTGTCTTTACAGTAAGCATTCCAAGTAAACATCATGTATCATCATCACTACATTCATTCTTTTGGGGGAGAAAAAAACACGTTGTACATCCAGTACACTGTATTGTGTTCACTGTATTCATGTGAATTACATGTCGGCCAACCTCCAGATGCCAGTCCAGTTTGTTTCTGGACAGAGCTGGTTCTGGAGGAAATCACAGCATACTTGTAAAAGATCCAGCATGGAGGTACATCCAGAAGCTCCACCGCGTTGCTCCATCACTACGGTGACGGAACGAGTGGTTGCACGCTCCACGACGCATTATGTCTGTAGAAACGCCGAGGACCACCGTAGATTCTCTTTTCTCATTGGGCCCGAGCCACTGGCGAAGAGAGCCCTGTGGGTTAGGGTTTGAGCTCATCAGACACACGCTGTCTAATTTTATGTCCCTTTCTCAAACTTATTTTGTCAATGGCTTTCCATACATGAATGAATAGTAATCTACGTGTAATATCACATTATATTACCAGTCAAAAATCACAAATCACAGCCTTGGGGCCGAGATGTCAAGACAGCCAACATTTCAACGAGGAGAGTAAAACTAAGTTGATCTAGTGATTCACCTGAAGTACTCGCTGCAGGCGCTCAGGACGTCCTCGTGAACGTTGAACTCCACGTAATCCACCGTGATCACTGCGTAACACACTCCAGCCACAGTTCGTTCAGAACTGTCCAAGCTGTGGCCGAGCTCACTGTCCGTTCCATGTGGTTCGATTTAGGAGAAGCTTCAGATCGACTCAATGTCTCGAAGGTCTTTAACTCTGGTCTTTATGTCTCTTGAGATGAGCTCTAATTTCGCTCAATGTGAACTCCAGGTGGCGACTCTCTGCTCCTTTTTTTTTTTTTTTTGCTTTTTTTTCTATATTAGGACTAGCAAAAAAAGAAAAAAAAGAAAAGAGAAATACAGCAAGATCGAGAATCGTAAAGTTGTGCATACGATCAAATCTTCTTCTGGCCAGGAAAGGGCTTTAGAAGCTCTCGTAGCTGTTTCTTCCGGTCGTTCACACACCCTAGATGGGTGTTGGCGGAGCTGCCCAGTTTCCCCAGGTTGGTGTCCTCTCTGTAGACGGGCCCGTCGTTCCACATGAGGTCATAGCCTCCCACCCTCTTCTCTTTGCCGGTCAGCCTTCCCTCCATATCCACTATGTGCAGCGTGTCTTCCAGCAGCTGGTGCTTCAATTCATAATCCTCTGGGCTGCTCGCTGTGAGCGACGGAGAGGCGTTCACCTCAATTAACCAGGGTTTGAGGTTCTGGTCCAGCAGAATATCATAGCCGTAGAGCTCAAAGCAGTGTTTGTCATTGATAATGATCTTCTGCACACTCTGCAGGCTGCGGACGAAGATATTGTCTATGTCGCTGAACACGGCCTCCACCGCCTGTGAGCCGTGTTTGGC
This sequence comes from Cyttopsis rosea, assembly GCA_900302355.1. Lineage (NCBI taxonomy): Eukaryota > Metazoa > Chordata > Actinopteri > Zeiformes > Parazenidae > Cyttopsis > Cyttopsis rosea. The sequence continues at coordinate 13,225 of OMKR01078318.1, forward strand.
GGTCAGGTACCGTCGAAGCTGCTGTATCTGCCACTTGCATCCCTTTTCAGGATCGTAGTCCGGTGCCGTTTTCTGAACCGCCACATTGGTGAGGTGCACGTACTGATCGTCAAGGCTGCTAAGGGAGAACCGGGTGCTGGAGAAGCGAGCAAAGCCGTCCCGATACAACCAGGCTTTCAGGGGGATGTATGATGTTACCAGCACGTAGACGCGCAGATCAAATTTTCTCCCACTGATGAGATAGGGGTTTTCTATATAGCGCTGCACCACATAGCTTTCCACCGGGTCATTCTTCTGTTCTTCTGGACGGGAGCCATCCTTTTTCCAATCTGTGATGTCCTTGAGTTTCCTGAACAGAAAAATACCCTTCCCTTGAGACTTTGCCACCGGTTTCATTATCCAGGTACTTCCCGGGCTTCTTTTGAACTCCTCTACAAAGATGTAATACTCGCTGGGCAGTTCAAAGGTGCGGGGGAAAAAGTCACATCTGGCCGCTTCCATTCCGCCGGCCTCCCTTTCCAGGGTTTTGCGATACCTTTTCAAGTTTTTAACCATGAGGTTTTTCCAGGTCAGCTCATAGTGGTTGCGAAAGTGACATATTCTAACATGCTCCTCCATGAAGGAATGATCGAAATTCTCTCTCAACCAGGCAACATCACACCAGTTAAAGTCCCACTCTCCATCGTCTTTGACTTCAATCCAGCCGGGTCTGTGGTGCAGGACGTCCTGGATGGTGTTGAGAAGTCCACATTTATATCGCACACAGATTTTTTCATCCCGCTCGCTTCTCTTTTGGTGGCCATGTTGACCCTGGTCTTTCGGCTGCACGGGGTCCTTCTGGTCCTTCTGGTCCTTCTGGTCCTGGCTCCCGCAACGCTCCGTCAGCTCCTTCTTCTCCCTCCTCTCCTGTTCTTTGTCAAAGGCTCGCTCATGACCTTCCCTGTTCTCCTTGTCTTGAGATCGGAAAGTGCCGGCTTTGGACTTGGGTTCCACTTGGGAACTCGCCAGCACTCGCTTCACTGCCTCCTCGCTGGACATCTTGCCGATGCAGCACTTGGCGATGGCCTGGAGCAGCTCGTTGGTCTTCTCGGGCTCGTGGCCGGCCACGATACGCGAGGGCTTGGCCGACAGTATCTCGCCGCTCACCATCACCACTACATCTATGGCCTTCTGCAGGAAGGTGATCTTTGCGTCCTTATCCTTGACGTTGCCGGATTTCAGCTCATTCTCTCCATATAGGCCTTTCATGAAGCCGGTAGTCGTGATCACCTCGCTGAGAATGTCGTGCAGGTATCTAAATGGAGGTTTGCTCAGCAGCTTCTCAGTGAGCGGAGTTTTCTTTATCACTCTCCCCAGAGTGTCCTGGGTCTTCTTCACCGCCACTCCGTTCATGGTTAAACCTGCTGATGATGAAATGACACTTGAGGGCACAGAAAACAAAACATCGAAGTATAAGTCCATACTTAGTTTAGCATCGCCGTGTCCAATGTTAATTCTAAACTATATCAACCGTTACTGTGTTAGTTGATAGGGCGCCCTTAAATCTGTGTCCCCATTTACATTTTCTATTACTTGATTCACTCTAGACAACAATGGACATACCTTGCTTGACTACAAGTTCTTATGTTGGTCCTCCTCTGCATTCATGTTCTACTGCATTCAAGTTCATCTGAAGTAGTTCTTCTTGCGTGTGTGCGCATGCCGACAAACAAGTCATTTATATACAGAATTCCATATGTTGTCATGACAACCCTGACAACGGTGTGATGTCATAATGAGTAAGCCAGTTAAGTAAACCAGAAAAGTTACCTGACGGAATGCGGAATTCGGAATGCAAACAATTGAGTGGGTATCGTTGCTAGGGCAACAGAAGAAGGTAGAATGTACACTAAAATGAGTGAGTTTAGTGACTTTTATATTATTTATTTATTTTTTACAGTGAGTGAGTTTAGTGGCAATTTTTATAGATACAGATGCGACTCTCTTAAAGTCATTTTTAAAATGTATTCTGCATGGTCAATTCCCTTGTAATGGACATGACCTTAACAAATATTGGTCACATGATTTCCTATGTATATCTACAGTATGTAATATTCAAAATGGAAAGAGGTGCAGTGTGTAGAATTTTGCGGCATCTGAGGTGCTGAGGTGAGGTTGCAGATTGCAATCAACGCGTTTGGTTTTTGCAAACCTTGCGAAATACGCGAAAGTCCCTCTCTAGAGCCAGTGTTTGGTTTGTCCCTTCTGGGCTCCTGTAGAAACATGGCGGTGCAACATGGCAGCGTCCGTGGAAGGCGACCCGCTCCCCATGTAGATATAAACGGTTCATTCTAAGGTAACGAAAACACGATTCTTATTTTCATGGGATTATACACTAGTTAACACATACTTATGAATATTATATTCCATTTCTGCCAAGTCCGTTCTGCTAGATACACACTGCACCTTTAACAAACTGCTCTGAAGTTATCCATCTCCCTTTGGATTTGAATTTGAATATGGATAATAATCTATATTTTCTATTGCGCAGTGTTATTTCTGTTTGTTTCATGGTGATCTTTGTACATGTAATGCACGTTTTTATTCATTAATTCAATTTTGTTAACAAATAATAATAATAATAACTATTTGTTTTACTACAAATTCCTGAACAATGCGAATACAGATACAGATGGAGACAGTCTAAAAGTGACTTTTATTTCCAAATTTGTCTTAAAATTTAATAATAGTCATAGTGAAAAAAAAAATTTTTTTATATCAACTGCTAAAAACTAACAACCTAAAAACACGTTGCTTCTGTTGCACTCGCATTAATAATACTGTTGTAATTATATTATATATGTAATTGTACTTGATTATAAATTACTATTTGAGGAAAGTAGTAGTAAGATGGCAATGCAAATGATTGGATATACACAACTTATTACCAACACACTGCTCTGTTGATGTAGTGATGAACACTTCAACACCCACCTTCCCACATTTATATCTTTCAAAATCAGACTTAACTCCTGCCCTAGAAACCCCTGCGTTAGCACCTTTTGCTTCTAAAAAGTCCTACAGTACATACAGTCGTATTACTTTGCGTCGGACATAATGTGATTCTCCTCACTGCCACTAGATGGCGCCCACACACAACCACCGTAACATCCCCTTTAAAGTTTGAAGGGAAACATGGAAGCCCGCCTGGATTATATTTCCATGGTGTGCAGTGACAGCTGAGAAGAATGAAGGGTAAACGTCTCTTTAAATATATATTTGAAATAAATGTCGACCCAGTCTGGTACACTGGAAACTCACCGCTCCGCCGCAGCTTCCCACTGTGCTTGAATGCAGTCCGATGACGTTTACATGTTAAATCTCCTCTTTACCAGGTGAAATGTCCCATAATACCGGTTGCACTGCACGGTTGGAACACCCCACAGCATCTGTTGATGAACACGAGGAATAATCAGTCAGACAAATGGAATCCATTAAATGCAGCAGAGACAAATTAGTGCTGTAAGTACTTATGATATCCTGACTTCTTGGTTGTAGCCGTTGCCTTGGCTACTGCGCCTACAAACCGGTTGGTGCCGGTGACCGCTGTAGCTTTACCGTTTACCATTATTACCACCTTGCTGGTAATAATGGCCAGTGATCTGTAATTATGCCTTGTAATGTTTTATTCTACCTTCACTTTTCTGCAGCCATGGCATGTCTATTTCTCTCGCCCCTATAGCCATTAGATAAAGGATTCGACAAATACATGGTGCTCTGTATAGAGTATATATACTCCCTAAATTACCCACAATTCATCTCAAATGTATTGAACAACAATTTCTATCGAGGAGCATCCTTGTCATCAATATGAGAACATGGGGTTACTGCTGCTTGCAAGCTCCGTGTATGTTCAGAAAAGTTACAACATTGCAAATGTCTGTTCTTATGAAGCTTATGAAGAGTTCTTCTTCGAAATATTCCTCCAGCGGAACACAAATACATTAGCCTGGCATCACCAGACCAATTTGCAAATGCGTCTGGAACCTCTCCGTTCATTTTCGATTTCCAAGGGGCGCTTTCAACGGCTTCATATCTTAAAATAAAAATAAATAAAAAGAAGACTGGATTTATTTTTAGCTATTAGGAGCCCAAATCCTATGGCCAGTCAGGCAAACAATTATGTTATGTCATTGCCGATCAACGACAATCTGCGTCGTTATATAGAAAAAATTAAAGAAATAGGGTGTGGGATGAGTGTCCTTCAGTCTGCCTCCATCAAAGTGGACGAACGACCCCACCCGATGGGCGGAGGTGTCATATCCTGACATATACAACTACCTTATGGAATCTCCAGGTAATGTATTTATGACACTTTTCTGTCGTTAAGACACTTATTTTCGGTAATCTGTCCAACGTGACGTTACTGTAAACAAATTGCGTCGCTAACATTGGGGTTTAGCACTCTGCACCTAAAAGGGGGCGTGGTCGTTCTGCCGACAGGGAAGTGACGTATGCCTGCTCCCATGTATACTGTCGCGATAACGGATTCAAACGATCGTTCCACGTCAGCGGCAGCCGTCTTGGTACGGTGCCTCAACGGCTCTCCTCTGAATCGTCATCGTATCAAACCCGCCCCGTGTTAGATGAACGGTTGTGATTGGTCCGACCGTAAAAATGGTCATGTGGAAATCTGTTTGAATGGGAGGGGGGCCAGACCAAACTGCCAGAGCAAATGAAACATGAGCCCGCAGATTCGTCTGGTTCCCAGGCTACGAATACACCACAACACCCGAATTCCCTGCATTCTCCGTAGAGTAACCCATCCGTTCACTGTGCTTCTAACCTCGAAGAATTCTCAGTATTTACGGTGCAGGCTGTCGCAAGGTTGTGGAAGAAACCGGAGATGAAGAGCATTTTAACAAGCCTTTTCACAAAAATCCCCCAAATTACGAAAACACGGGCAATTAGCAGCCTGATTATCTTAACGTCCTATTTTCTTGTGTTGCTGTTACGGGATCACGCGCGTGTTTCACCCGTAAACATTTGCTTTGACTGAATGAAACATTTGCTAAATTAGTTGTGTAATGAAGCCCTTAGACAAGAGCATCTTAATTAGGAATC
>OMKR01078325.1:4096-14834 GCA_900302355.1 Cyttopsis rosea
CGAGTAAAGACCCCCTGTCTTCGCGCACCCCTCCCGCTAACCTCGCCAGGCCCAGGGTGACCCTCATGGCTTACTACAGGGAGTAGAGGCGTGAGAATGAAAGGAAAGAAAAACAAAGGAAGGGAGGAGGATGAAAGCCAAAGTAGATTTGGGAACAAGTGCGGAGCGACGCAGGGGCACAGGGCTCCAATTAGAACGCAAATCTGCTCTCGTCTTTACACAGCACTAGCACAGCAGGGGGTCAGTAGGATAATGCAGATGAAGACATTTTGGGACAGTCTATTCCCTAATCGTGTTATATCAAAAATATGTGACAAATTAAAAATACCACCATTATATCGCCATTTCTCTATAAAGAATTACAAAAAACTGCTTATTACTAGGGATGAGACGATAGCGCTTTATGTTTTCTGATCCGATACCGATACCGCAAGTATCTGCCGATTCCGATCCGATATTTTTGTTGTCTCAAACAGCTACTAAGCTGTTAATTTGCTTATGACAGCCTTCTAAAATGAATAATCACGCTCAAACGTCTCCATTTCCCCAAAGAAAGAAATTCAAAGCCCACAACCCGACTCGTACAACAACCCTGCTTCCTGTCATTTAGCTGTTCTTTTAAATCAAATAAACAGTTGAAAGCAGCTTTTCAAAAATTATAATATCGCCTAAAGTGCAACTTTGCAAAACTAAATTCATTGCATTAAAGAAAACGATCTGCTTCATCATGCTTGTCGTGTTGAAATTTCCAACGACCCCCCCCCCCTCCAAACGCTGACGTTGCACATTCCACTGTGTTGCTTTTGCGCTGCGTCTTAAAATAATTCCACAGTGCAGTAGAGCTGCAACAATAAATTGATTCGTCGATTAGTCGCCAACTATTATATTAATCTGTAACTATTTTAATGATGGATTAATCGTTTTGAGTCATTGTCATTTTTTAAGAAGAAAATTTCCAAATTCTCTGATTCCAGCTTCTTGTGAATATTTTCCGGTTTCTTTAGTCCTGTATGACAGTAAACTGAATATCTTTTGGTTGTGGACAAAACAAGACATTTGAGGACGTCGCCTCGGTCTTTGGGGAACAGCGGTCGACATTTTACAGCATTTTCTGACATTTTATGGACAAAACAACTCATCGATTAATCGAGAAAATAATCGACAGATTAATCCATAATGAAAATAATCGTTACTTGCAGCTCTACAGCGTGGACACGTCTCGCTCACTCCGTGTTACTGCTGCTGCTGGCCACCACGCGGCTTCCCTTCATGCTGTGTTGCTGCTGCTTTACGACATGCCGTGATATGTGGATACGCCGCAGCGGCTACAAGCGCGTTTCATATTCACCAGACGATGGTATGGTATTACGTACGACATATTATTTCCGATATCCGTTCCAGTCGTTTTGGCCGATATCGGACCCAGTACCGATACTGAATATCGGATTGGTGCATCCCTGCTTTACCACAGTGCTCCCTGTTTGGTAGGGTGAGACTATGTGCACATAGATGTGGACATTGGACACTGGATAGGTGTGAGCCACTGTCCTGCAGCCTTCAGTGTTCACATCCAATCAACAGGAAAGACGACCCAAATTACCACAGGAAGCTGCGCTACACTATTATTTGTAGGTTTGGTGGATATTGAGGTTTTGTGTGCGTGACATGTGAATAATGGTGAATGCATGCGGGAGAGGATGTTGATGGGTTTTCGCTTTAGAGTAAAAGGGCTGGAACAGCAATAGCTTTATAGGCTTGAAAGTCTAGTTTTACTATGGGACACCACTTGATATCGAGAAGAAAACTAAACAAAGAACAAAGAATAACATGGCTGCACAACAGTCTGTTGAAAGCACAGCCCATCGCAGCGAAACAAAGCTGGGGTGTTTTTGGAATTAAACCCTTTACTTGCAAATTTGTCCCCTTATTTCAGAGGATTTGTTAATGAATATGCAATGTGTGCTATCTCAAGAGGAGCACGTTAGCTTCGAGCCAAGAATCATCATCCTGTTTATTAGGCTGGTATCAGCATGTTCACAACGTAAGCACGGCAGCACTTTACCGAACGCCTGAGAGGGAGAGAGAAACACGCCGTCCGCTCCGCCCGAAAAAGCGCAGAAAATCCTCCAAATGAGGTCGAGCCTCCAGCTTTTAACGATGAAGTGTCTAAGCGAGGTAACTTGATGCTTTTCCTTCTTAAGCCGACAAAATATTCAGGACAGATTTATTTGGCAGAAATTGAATTGAACTGTTTTGCCGCTGATGCTTTTTGGAACCGCGGTGATGCGATCGTCCTTCAGCCAGTGTGTACTTTACCAGCTGTTGTCCTTTGTTTTTCTCAATTATTTAGCAATTACAGTGATAATCTGTGGAAGAAAGCCAATTTTGACAAACCTTCTGTTCATGCTTGGCAGTGATTTGACACCAGTGTATTAAAGAGCCAGTGGAAGCAGCGACATCAGGGTGAAAATGTTTCACTCATATATTAAATGCTCTTTCTGTCGCTGATGAACTGCTTTTGCTTTGCCCTCGCCGCTTTTCCGCCCTCAGCCCGGCGGCCATCGCTTTCGTTGTGCACCAAAGAGGCATCGATATGAGACGTCAAACACGTGGACATGTAACAGAGACATGTCACCGCTTTGAGTTATGAAGATCGATGCGTCGAGGTCATGGCTTCTCCCCCCGCCGTGCGTTTTGTCTCAGTAACATGACTGACTGTATTTGCCACTGCTCGTGTAACTTAAATTAAACCTCACTTAAATGGATCTGGCTGCTGTCTCCTGATTTCATTCATCTACTCGTCTTGTGTGTGCGTGTGTGTACGTGTGTGTGTGTGCACGGTTCAGTTCGTTCAAAGAAACTATTGTGCCTCGATCTTTCCTCTCTCTTTCTTTGTTATATCCACGTCTTGATTAATCCATGCATTATTGAGTGCAGCTTCAGAGGGAGGGGAGCAGATTAAAGTTCTAAATGGCCTCACCGCAGCATAAAACAAACAGGGAACGCTGGAACATTAGAGTGGAATATTGCATCAGGCAGCCATGAATGAGTAACAAGGAGACATACAGAGACGCCACACAGGCATATATACTGTACCCATCTATCAACGTATCTATCTATATCTACTGTATATAGATATATATCGAGGTTATAGCCTGTCACTCATTGAACGTTTACCAAGTTTCTTTAGACCTGTGTGGGTTGTTGATTTGGGGTGTAGTGGAGTGTTGATTAAGTGTAATAGTGTGTGTGTGTGTGTGCATGTGTGTGTGTGTGTCTACCTGTCTGTCCACCAACAGTTAGTGCTTTGGTGAAATCAAGGTTAACCATCAGCGGTTTCATAATGTTTTCAAAACAGAGATTATGAAATGAAGCAGATAATATGGGGGGGGGCGCGGGGGATATCGACTCCAGACATCTGGGCGCGGACCCAGCGTCTCTGATCTGCAGTGTTGTTTGCTGGGGCCGGAGGGTGTGCACATCCAGACGCGGTGGTGGGCGCAAGCCATGCAGCGGAGGCTGTCCGGCTTGTTTGTTGAGGCTGCCAAACCCCTTTGTCGACCTCTTTATCATGGAGCGAGACCAAGTTTTAAAAATAAATAAAATGAAAATAAAAAGGTTTTATTTCTCCACATTGTGTAGATCGAGCAGTGTGTCGTCGGGAGAATTTGCAGCTTCATGTGCTTTTTTGCAGTGAAATTGCAAAAAATGGTCAAATAATTGAATGATGAACAAATAGTCATGCAATCACTTCCAATTCCAATATGCATACTGCATTTCACATAAATAACTGGACATTTTTTTTATGTCATAAACCTAAAGAAGCAGGGGCTCAAAGTTACAAAAAAGAAAACACTGTGAAAATACTACTTTTGCTTGGGTTCCAGTAACAAGTCTAAAAATCGATCTAATAATGCAGGCATTTCTGTCTTTCTGTATGTCCTTCAACCGTTCATCCGATCTACTCCACACTTGGTGGGTGTGTTGCTGGGGAGCCAAGGACGCCCAGTGTCCAAGTTGGTGCAATTTGGACACAGGACACGTGTAATATTAATAAACTTTGATTTGTTTTTGTCAGCGTTGCTAATTCAGGGATGTGGAATCCAGAACTGTCACAAAGAAGAAGGAAGAAAATGTGGAGCAAAAGCAGGAAGGAAGGAATTTTACAACTTTACAAAAGAGGTTGAGGTTAAATTAGCATTAGTTATTCCAATCGCAGAATCTGGATTTCCTAGAGGGACTGTTTGCTGTAAGCATAATCGCCTACTAACACTCCTACCGTCCTCCAACATCCAAGCTAATCCCTTTCACCCAGAGTCCGAGGCCTCAGTGCTCCCTGTGACGTGCTCTCTAAAACCATCAATACAGGTGGAGGATGAACGATCTCCCCCGGGCCTCCCACAGAGTAACCACAGGTACAACAGCGAACCCTCCCCTGCACAACTCGAGGTGGATCGGATTGCTCGGTCAACCGGGGGAGCGCTGCCAGGGCAATTAACATCGCCGTGGCGATCACAACAAATGCAGATGAATATTGCTCGCTGATGGCGGGTCCAGCAAGATTAATGAGCCAATTCCCAACGTCCTCTCGTTGTCGGTCCACACTCAGGCCAAGGAGCATCAATAGCAAAGCTCTTGGATTCATATCAATTGATCGCAGAAGTTCTCGCGGCCTCGGCGTGTCCCGCCTCCCCCGGGTCCCAACGGTGATTGGATTTAGGCCGAGACGTCCAGCTCGTCAGAGAGCTGGAGCGAATGTGTCACGCTACTGGGAAGATGGCGTTTCCACACAAACACCAAGTGGATCAATGGAGCATTGTGCTGCATGACAAGAGGCAACTGGAGGTGGGTGGGTGGATGGATGGATGGATGGATAGGTGGATGGATGGATGGATGGAAGTTATCTACAGTCTAGTTAACTGCAGCCAAGTTAACCCCGTGATCGGCCTGTGTCCCATTAAGGGAACAGAAATAGCTTGGATGGATGGGTGGATGGATTGATAGATGGGTGGGTGGATGGATTGATAGATGGGTGGGTGGATGGATGGGTGGATGGATGAACCAGTTAACCACAGTCCACTTAGTTACAGACCAGTTAACTCAAAATGCCACCTGCGCCTCGCCCTGTGGCGGGCTCCCCTGGTGGAAGGGGGATCATCCCCCCAAGGTGTGAAAGCGCTCGTCACTTATCGCCGAGTGGGAGACGCTTATAACTCGTTGCTTGATCTGTCTGGACGTGATCACACACACACACACACACACACACACACACTGAAATTGATTTGGTAGTTGTAATTACTTTCTTCCCTCGCTCCTGAACCTTTTGACCTCTGACCTCCGTCCATCCAGCTGTGAGATGCAGTGTTTTCAGTGTAAATGAGAGATTACATTTCAAACCACGGCCGCAGCAACAAAGCCGCATGGACACACACAGCGATGGCACACACATACACAGCCGTGAAAAGACACACATCCACACATCGTTCTACACAAGCACACACACATTTAGAGGTACAAGCAAACATCCTGTATGGTTGTTCACAAACACATTGAAACCCACGCTCATACATACACCATTACCAACCCACAAACACACACACACACACACACACACACACACACACACACACACACGCACACATACATTCACATGCAGACACACACTTTCTCATCAGTCCCTCCACACACGCACACCAATTCAAAAACACACAAACAACACAGCCGTGCACTGCTCCTCTTTCTCATCCCACAATTAACATCCAGCTCTGAATCCTTGAGCTCCCCTGTCCTCTTTTTATCTCTTCATCTCTCTGTTAGTCTCTCTCTCTCTCTCACTTATCAACTTTCTTTTTCACTTGTCTTGTTCTTATACATCTATTAGATAGCTCTCCTCTCAATTCAGTTGAGTAGGATTTATTGCCATAACTCTTCTGCATGCAACATTGCCAAATTAGTTTAAAAAGGTTACAATTTGATCAGTGCCCATTGCATTTCTTGTGCCTCTGATGAATGAATAGTTCAGCACCACAGTCAATGGACAGTGAATACAGACTATTAAACTCATGCCAAATACTGTGATCACAACACCCGTAGGTTGGACATTCATAGAGTAAATAATACATGGTGGTCCATAGCACCAGGTAAGGTAAAGTATAGACACGCCGGTCAACTGTAGAAAATTAGCAAAGTAGACATGGCGGTCTCTGGTTTCAGAACAATAAAAAAAGTAGACACGGTGGTAAAGTTTAAGTGGAAATGTAAAGTTCTGTTTTTGTCTGTATTGTAATTAGGTGTGTTGCTTTAGAGGCTGCAATTTGGGATGGAGTGATTGCACCAACACTCTTTTTTTTTTTTATAAATGCTGCTCCTCGCTCGAAGAAGATCACACAGCTCTACCCAAATGCTCTGCCTGCCGGCGAGGCGGCTCTCTACCGGCTGGAGGGGCCCTTGAGGGGGTACAGCTACTGTTCCAGCAGAGCTGTAGATCATGGCAACACCAAAAGCAGCTTAGATATGATAAGAAATGAAATAAAATCATTTTTTACACAAATTATTTTGCATAAATCATATTAAAACCTCACTTTAATGGATCTGGCTGTCTCCTGATTTCATTCATCTACTCGTCTTGTGTGTGTTCAGATTTAGTAGTTTGTTTTCTTTCAGATTTATTAGTTCAGATTTCATTTTACAGTTCATACAGTTCAACCCCTTTTGTACTCACCCCTCATGTAGTACATATGTAGGTTTGATTCATGTAACACTGGTAACAACAAGGAATTGGCATTGTGCATGACATCATGTTAGTTTTTCCTGAAATGTGGAGTCCTAATGAAGGGATGGAGCGTCCAGTTTGGAGAAAAGGCTGGAACCTACCTACGTCCTACATGAGGAGTGAGTATAAAACAGGGATAAACTTAAAGAAAATCTGAACTATTCCTTATAAATACACTTACAATATGTTTTATTCTTAGTCATTCTTGAAAAGGAATAATAATAAAAAAATCTGCAGGAACATTATCAAGGTCAGGAATGAAGTGGTCCCCCTACTGGCCGTAGTGAAAAGGCACCCTAGGGCACCCGCCCCTCCTGCCCCACCCTAGTCCAGCTACAGCCCAGCTCTGAAGGGGCCAGTACAAGGTATCAAACGTAGCTGGAATATTTCACTCTTGGTTTCCTGGAACCAAGCAGCCGAGTCAAATGGTAATGAATATAGTACCGTAACCCCCCCGCCACGCAGAAGAACGTAGCCACACAGCTTCATGCCATTTAGTTATGTGGAGTCACAGTGCGCAACGCTATGCTAAGGCAACTGAATTACAGCAGTAAACAAGGAAGTGACAGGAAGAGTTGGGTCCTTCATGGTCAGAGCTATGAGACACTTTCAATACAGAAAGAAACCCCCTCACTATGTCCTAGTATGTGGAGGCGTAACCCTTTGTCTCCACAGGCTCAACTCAATACCTGTGTGGAGGTGTCGTCTTTGCCACCTCAGTTCCTGTATATCTCGCTATACATACAGACAGAACATGTATTCAGTGAAATAAGTGTGAGCACCTTATTCAAACAGTCACAATGTTGTATTATATTGTTATCGCTAGAGATTGGTAGATGGATAACAATCATATTCAAATAGCCAACAATTATCTCGGCATCTTAACAAAACCTGAAGTCGAGGAAATTGTGTTAACTGGCGTGAGGGTAGGCGTCCTGGCGTCCTTGGGAGGATGCTAATAGGAATATACAACCGCAATCCACAGCCTGCACCTCATCTGGCAGATAATGGCTCCTGACTCTGCTGCTCCACCAGCATTCTGACCGATAAACTGCGGGTTAGTGGAGAACAGGGTCCCCAGCTCTCGGGTGGCACTCGAGGGGAGCGGTGCCCTTTGCGATGCTGTCCACATGACCCTCCACCCAGTATAATTCTTAGTGGGAACAACCACTGTCGGTTCACGCAGAAGTTGCCGGGGAACCGAGTCGACTTGTCAGGGGAAGACTCGCCGAAGGGGCTTCACCATGCTCGACCGCAGACAGAGACGTGGAAGCTCGGTCCATGGCCCGTGTCCTGGGGCTGTAGCGATAGGCTGCCCGCCGCATCCACCCATAGGACGGTCTAAAAAGAAGGAAGGTTCGAAAACGTTGTGGGCCAGACACTGCGTTTCTCATGAAACAGCTTCCTGGACGATGGTCCTGTTGCGTGTCCTGGGGCTCTTTCGATCCTCTTTCAATGTCCTGGGGCTGTAGCGATGGGCTGCCCGCTGCTTCCACCCAATGGAAGCGCCCGGTGCTCCCGTCCCGCTTCTTTCCGTCTTCTGAAGCAGTTCCCGTCACGATCTGCCGAGTAGATAAATCCCACGTGTTTCTGAAAAGTTGCATCAGGTGCAGGGGTCTTCGTAAAACACCTTCCTGGGTGACGGTCCTCTTACGGGTTCAATCTTCTAGTGCAGAAGAAAAGATTCCAGAAGTCAATTGTCTTTCACTTATTGTATTGTACTGACTGTACTGTGGATTGATTTTCTACTTTAGAGTCAATCTGCCATGATATTGGAAGTATAGGATGCAGGGTAATAGGATTGTAGAAGAAGTCTGAATAGATTTTGCTGGAATTTAACTGTAACAGTGCATGTTTTTCATGAAATTCTGACATGTGATTAACATGTGACATTAATTGCAGGTAATCATATAAATTTCGGAATTAATTGCAATTATATAGTAATTTAAGACAGGCTTAAATATAACATACCGTTAAATAATCAACTCTCATTTCCGCTCAAAAACACAGGGCTCAATGTAAAAAAAGATATGCCTTAGGAGTTAGGAAGAGGAGGCATCTGTTGCTTTATAAAACAGCTGCTCCACACACACACTTGACAGGGACAAACAGACTGTAACCCTGGGCATCATGAACCCAGATGGCACAGCTGTTTACAGAGAAAAAGTTGAGGAAACACACACACACACACACACACACACACACCACACAGATGTGAATGTATATATGAAATCACAAAATACATCATGAAAACAGTAAATTCTCAGCTGTACCCATACTGATGTATGTTTGACCGTCTGTCCATCTATTTTTGACAAGTTGTAGCATATGAAAGTTTTTATATTGCTGATTGTTTAAATTAAGCATTTAAAAGAAATAGTGGTGTATATCGTGTCTGTATATCGTGATATATATCAATATCACATGATATGAGACTTCTGGCCCAGCACTACCTCTCCTCCACACACACACACCTCTCCTTCCCAATTGGGTTTGTGTTGCCAACAGCTGCGTTTGTGTGTTTGGCCTTCAGATGCAGATTTTGGAGTCTGTTCCTTGGCTGTTTGAGGGGAAACATGCAGGGACGGGATGGAACTTTTCTGAAATAAATCAATTAACATGAAGGTGTTTATTCATAAGAAATGTCTTGTTGGGTTCTTTGTTATTGCGCTGATGATGATTACGATTATCATTATTAAAGCATCTGGACGTATAGAAAGACTTCCACTTCTGCTCCCAGGAAAACGTATACAACCGATCGGTTTGTAAAATTGCGGCGTGCTAGCGCTTCCAAAGCTGCATCCGGCGTTGCAAGCATGATGTTAACATGTGCAAATGGACGTGTGATCCTATCTATGGGGCATTTCCAATTTGGCAAATAAAATGACTAAACCCGCGATGTTATGAATCTGTGCATCCGACGCTGCCAAGTACCGCCGCAGACTGTCCAGGAGCTCACTGATGCCCTGATCCAGGTCTGGGAGGAGATCCCCCAGGACACCATCCGCCGAGTCATCAGGAGCGTGCCCAGACGTTGTCGGGAGTGCATGCAGCCACGCGGGGGCCATACACACTACTGAGTCGAGTGTGTGTGATTAAACTTTTTTGAGCAGTGTATATAAATAGGTTTCGTATTCTCGTGCGGATGGAGAGATTTTCTAAAGCGCCATCGGTGTGGACAGGATTTTTGGCGATTTTTGGCCATTTTCAGAAATAGCCATGTACTACGTCTGGACCGAGCCTCGGAGACACACAGACACATAAACACACGCTCACACAAACACCAACCTGGTGCATGCACCTTCACACGTTTACCCGCTTTCACTTTCCCGAACCTTTATATGTAATTTGGTCAGACTCCCCGGTGAGATAAGCCGCAGCAAATTAAATGTAAATCGGAAGGTCCCGATAGTTTAATCTCGCCGGAGACGCGGGTATCTCAAAGTGCACAGGTGCAGCTTGGATAATGGCGTTTATCAACACGGGGGCTTTTAATTGAATCCTTCTGCGTGCGTCCCACAATTGTAACTCAATTGTAGTAATTTATGTATTTATTTTCCTTATCTTCTGTATCTTATTTTGGATATTATTATTCTTATTTTGACTTTTTTTCGTATGTTAAAATGTTAACATTGCTATTTGTGTAAAAGACATTGAGCATGAAATGTACAGTATAAATAAAACTACCTCCACACTTGGTGGCATGGCCTATTAAGTATAGTACAGTATATTTAAACATGAGGAAACACTCCACCACTTTATTTTTGACCTTATTCACTTGGTTTTCATAAATAACACGTGCACACATCCATAATACACACACACACACACACCCATATCACACACATACACCCCGATTGTATGCAAACACACACACACACCACCAGGTACTTACAAATGCATCGACATAACCACACGCACACGTGCACACACCTGGCAGTGTTTTAATAAGAGATTAATATTTAA
>OMKR01078522.1:8227-19036 GCA_900302355.1 Cyttopsis rosea
ACAATTTTGACGATTGGATGACAAGCATTTCTTCTGAAAATGGCTCGGAAAATCCTACTTATCTTCAATGAACCTGGACATCCCATACATTCTCTGAATGGTCTGGGTGTCTAGATTCCGGGTCTAGAATTTCATGAGGCTGTGATTATTCTAGAGGTCACAATAGGTAATTTTATACAGCACGGTATTAAATAAATGCTGTCATCACATTGAAATGTTTACTATGAGGCCATATTTCATCCCACATGAATGCAATTGGGCTCTTTGGATTCACAAGAGTCTTTTGTAGCAAAAATTTCAGCTTTGTAGCAATACCAATTTATACAATTCCGTCACTGTTTAGGTACCACAGTGTGCAGAAATGGGGAAAAGAAAAAAAGGCGAACATAACATATTTTCACTGCATGCAGAACCGGCGCTCTTTAGGACCCAGAAGCTAACTTAGCCTGTGTAGCTGTTTAGCTGCAGTATTGCTGTGGAGCAGAGGCTCTTGCGGTTCTAATGAGCCCAGTTTCATTCATATATCTTGATGTGAGAGGTGAAGGGACCCGTTTGAAAATAGTCAAGCTCATTTACTTTTGTCAAAAAAGATCGCCGACTTTGCGAGGTAGCTTACAAACTGATCTCACGAGAGTTCGTCAAAGACGGATTGCGCCGCTAAAGAGGTTAAGTCAAATAATATATCTGGCTCCTGAGTCTTGGGGTCAGGTGGGTTGGGATGTGACAGCCAAGGAAGAGCCACTCACCTCAATGCAAGTAGATAAATAGACATTAGTGCTGATTACCAATTGCAGCGTAGATTATTTACTGCCACAGCCACTGCTCCCATTCCAGACACAAAAGCCACACCCCACCACCACCACAGTCTTACTCAGATCAGTTTATACCCATTTTTTTTATATGTATGTGTATGTAATGTAGATGTGTGGAAATCCCTCCATATTGAAAGCACATACATTAACATATCAAAACCTACCAACCAATACAGACGGCATGGAATAGAGGTTTCCACAACCAGAATGAGAATCGCTTTTATTTTGCCATATACAAGGAATTTCTTCTGGTGAGGTTGGTGCACTCCAGTACAGACAATAGCGTTAAAAAAAAAGCTTTATCAGTTCGAAAAAAAGGAGAATAAAATGAAATAGGATTAAAATAAATAAATAATTATGATAATACAACCAATACAGGGTTTGTCATTCTAGGCTGCAGTAGCAGGCTACATGCGAGGACAAACGGGTGTGGAGTACAGTGACAGCACAGAGACACAAAAACAAACTAGCCCTGACCATTTTTCTCTCTTTTTACACCAGATGAAGCATTTAATGATAACTATTTTCTCTTTTGGTTATAGTGATTTGTATATATCATTACAATTTAACATTTATATTTAACATTATATAATACTGATGCAAAACTTCAGCTCTGACAAAGTGATGTTCTCTATATTTCTTGGAAGTGATGATGATAATAAGTCTTTGTAGCATACAATAATTAACAAAGAGCTATAAAACCCAATGAAATTGAATAATAAGAATGATGATGATGATGATAATAATAATGATAAGAATGATGGTACTACTAATAATTCATACACTGGGAATATAGATGAATAAGATATGTAAATACCACAGTGCTTTTTCTTTTTATGACAGCACCCCCATCAAGACCTCTGTTGTACTCATCTGACCTCTCACCTCTTAATTGACCACTTTCTTTGTTAATTCTTAGTATTCTAGTAGTCCAAGTATGCGATCCCTTTAGAAGAACTTGTATAGATACTATACTTATATAGATCTTACATGGAGTATCTTTAAGTTACACTGTACTTGAATTTGTATTTAGTTTCATATAACTTTCATATAACTCAGGTTCATATAACTTGGCTGCTCCAGGCCTTTGTGACATTACAAACCCCCATTTTAACATAGGACACCATACCGTACCACTTTACAACTTTTAATTACAGTCACTGGTTTAGTATGTACTGTTGCACGAGTGCCAATGCAAATGTGTGTGTGTGTGCGCAACTAACTGTTTAGTGCGAGTCCAATCCTATCTTATTGTCTTGTCTCTGTTTCATCTTGTTTCGTTTCGACACTTGGGTCAAAATGAGCTGGCAAATGAATGTTTTAGAAAGATATGCTCATTAAGTCAGAAACATGGCCTGGACCTAGAGTCCGGTCACATGTGCTTGCCCTACTTTTGTCTTTACACCAAAAGCTGATCTACTGTAGTGTTGCACTCTTGCATTGATCCAGAGCTACGTAATAGCATCACAATTCCGTACATGTACAATACTGATCTTCAAGTGTTGCAGTGTCTGGTTTATGCTCTTCACTCTTTGTCTATGAGGTGAATTTGTGGCTTAATCTATACCAGATGGTTAGGCATGATGAATGTAGGCCTCAGCACGAGCCTCGGAGCAACGACATAACTAATACATAATGTTACATGGCTCCACTATTTGGAATTGACTACAGTTTGTGCTGTTGGGGATAGGACTAAGATAGGAAGCTATTCGGTGAATCTTCAACAAATATGTATCCTTTGAAATTCAACATGCTTTTGAGAAAATAATCTGTTAACAAACCATGAAGTGTATCAATGCTCCGGCGCAGAGTGCTGTTCTATATCAGCTCATCTTCATTTTTCTGCCCTGTATTGTTTTGGTTATCTGGATTGTTCTGCGCTCTTTGCTCTTTGAAATTCCGCCCCATGTCATATTGTTGAGGAATAGCGATAAAACGTGTCATATGTCATTTTTCTTTCTCTTCCAGGCGGTTTTGCTATTGTGTTCCTCGTGCGAACCAACCAGGGCGTGCGCTGCGCCCTGAAGAGGATGTACGTCAACAACGAGCACGACCTGCAGGTCTGCAAGACAGAGATCCAGATCATGGTACGATGGAGGCTCAGAAAAATCAATCCCTACAATGTGCTTTTCTGCAAACTGGGTTCTTCAAAGCCCTTCGTACTCTACTGTCTTCAGCCCTCTTCAAGCCATTGATCAAAGATGCTCCTTCTGTTTCCAATAACTGTTTCTTTGCCATATACCAACTGTAGTTATTGGTACAGTTATTTTTGTTATTATTGTTATAGATTAATTTCAGACTATTTTCTTCCAAAGATAAAATAAATTATTTAATTCAGTAGACTACTGTTACTCTGCTGTTGGGCCTCACCAGACCTCTGTTTGATTCCCACCCATCATGATCTGGGTAGGAAAGGGTCGTTAAAATCAGTTATTTCAGATGTGAGTTGCTAACATGTCGCCAGTAATATGAAGTCACTTGTCATCAACAGAGTAGAATGGAGAATCTGTTAACAAAGACAACAGAAATTGCATTTTATTCATAGCAGAATCATTAAGACTATTACATTAAATCCAGACTCAAGGTACATTTGTTTGTTTTCTTTAGTTTACAATCTTTTTTTTCTCTTTCTCATGGGTTTTTGTCTTCCGTCTCTTGCAAACAAACTTCATTGCTCTTGTATCCACTCCCGCATTTGCCGGCAGCTCTGAATATTGATACAGCTGTAGCTGTGAATACATTCATACCAGGTTTCATTTGAGTTTTTCTATGTGTGTTTATTTTCTTTCAGAAAGACCTTGTGGGCCACAAGAATATTGTTGGCTACGTGGACTCCATTATCACAGCTGTGGGAGGAAGGGAAGTATGGGAAGTTCTAATCCTCATGGACTATTGCAAAGGTAAGTTGTCAGTAGACTGTGGGTCTGTTGAAACTGGCAACCGTTTTTGAGACAAAATGGTACATTTCTAGCATTAAACCAACCCTGTCTTGCATATCATTTACTGTACATCAACTGATAGTGGAGGTATTATGTCCAACCATCCACCATATCAAGAAAAGTTGATATGTCTAAGCTGTCTAAGTAATTCCAGTAACTGGACAGTGTTTGATTTTATGGCTAACGAGACTCTACTATATGGCAGATGGGGACAGCGCCCTTTGACCGGTGTCCAGGGTGTGCTGCATTTATCGGGCTGTTTCTCTTCTTATTCTACCTTGGAAATATACTGTAGCGGAGGGAAAAACAAGGCTTGTGAAAATGTGCAAATTCAATGTACATGTGCTTCATGAACCCTGAGAAGGCATACTGTTTGACGGTGTTCCTCAGGAGGTTCTGTGGGAGTATGAAGTGCTTTTGCGTGCAATCCGGTCTCGATACACCCCTGGTGTACTGTAGGAGCTTTGTACATGTGTGTTCTGGGCTTTAAGTCGACACCGTTTGATGTAGGTGTTTGACGCCACCAGGGGTGCTTCCATAATATCCCAACTGCTTTTTGTGATTTTCATGGACATAATATTAAGGCGCAGCTTTTTGGCTGGTGTGTTTCTGGTTTGGGACCATTAAGGTGCCTTTTGGCTTCCCTGTTGAGTACCTACAACATTCACTAGAGCAGTTCACCGTCAAATATGTTGTAGCTGGGCTGGGGACTAGTACCTCCAGGTCAAACCATGGTGACCTGGAGTCCATGGTGCTCTCTCAGAAAAGGGTGTACTGTTATCTCCTGGTGGGCGGAGAGTGGCTTTAGTGGAGTAAATGTACCTTGGGGTCGTGCTTATAAGTGGTGGGTGTAACAGGTTCTTTGTTAGGTGTCCGTCTTCACTGCCGGGACACCTTCACCGTCACTGAATTCTGGTCTAAAGATGCCAGAATAGCAACTTCATTGGAATAGATTGCAAACTGCTGTTTTCAATCTCTGTGGTTTGTATCTTTTCCTGCTGAAAATATGTGCTTCTGTGTTTAATTTTGTTCAAAGAGGAGTTTCTCTGACTTCAGCAAGCACTCAGTGACATCAGCCAGCTAAGAAAAACATACATATCTTCTTGTGATTTCACTAGCGGCCAGCAGAGGCAGACATATTTTCCATTTCCTGTTTTCTATTAGTTCAATCTGACTGTTACACGTGTGATCAGTGCAACTAAACAAATACATGTTGATAGCTGATCCTCTTTTGCTTTGTGTGTTTTTGCTGCCATTGTGACTTGGAAAAAAGCAAGGCCCACTGTTGTTTACGTTGTATTCTAATCATGTTGTGCAAATATGTCATTGACGATAATGTCTGAAACCTTATGGCCTGACATTTGTTGTTTTGGTTGTAAACTATGAAACATGTTTTTTTGCAGGGGGACAAGTGGTCAATCTGATGAATCAAAGGCTCCAGACTGGCTTCACAGAGACTGAGGTGCTGCAAATCTTCTGTGACACATGTGACGCCGTGTCACGCCTGCACCAGCGCAAGACGCCAATCATTCATAGAGACCTGAAGGTGAAACATTTTGCCACCTATTATTATGGTTATTATTACATATGTTATTACTGTCACAAATCATGTGTTATTACTATCACATATCACATTATGTTATTACTATCACATATCACATTACAAAAATAGAATAGTGTTTCTGAGTTGTGTGTACTAATAATAATAACAAAAATAACTAACTTTAAAATATACTTTTAAAAAGGACCCACTAGAGCTCAGGCTCATATGGGGCTTAAAGTTCAGCGCTATAACTGGTTTTCAGAGTGACCTTTCAGGCCTGTATGGTCACTTAAGTCACTAAACTCTGAAAACCAATTCTAAAAACAAACAGATAACCAATGTAGGGATGCTAAAATCAGAGTTATGTGTTCTCTTGTATTCGATCTAGTGAAGAGTAATGTCAATGTGTTATAACAGATCCTGATCAGTTTCCTGGTTGTCTCCTCTTTAGGTGGAGAACATCCTCCTGCACGACAAAGGCCACTACGTCCTCTGCGACTTCGGCAGTGCCACCAACAAGTTCCAGAGCCCGCAGACCGAAGGAGTGACCACGGTGGAGGAAGAAATCAAAAAGTTTGTACTTCGTTACTTTATTATTTTTTTATAGCAACGCTTTTGGTGTTTGGTGAGTAAAGAGTTTAGTCTCATTAGGAAAAAGCTGCAGTGTTTGGTGGAAAAAAACCTTTAGTTAGTGGCTGCTCCCTTTATTATTTGGACTTAGGTCTTAGGTTGTTTGTTTAGGCACTGCCCTGTTCCTTTTTGAGCACTGACCTGTTCACCTTTCGAGTAAGAGATGCTCATGCTGATTTAGTAAAACTGCTCAACGTTGTAAAATACTGCTTACAGTATTTTCAAAAACCCTCCAGATGATTCATAATGATTTACTACTTATTCAGATTTTATGCAATTAACTTTGTTGAGCCAGAGCAGAATATTGATTATATGTAATTTTACAAAATATCTAGAATTCAAGGATATTGTCTTCTGTAATTAATGAATAAACATCTCTCCAAAAAAAGGGCATTAAGTGCATTCAGCTAGACTACACAAATAGAAGATCATAATAAGTGAGATTGATTACACTTAAACCTGTCGTGAGATACTTTATGTTAATTTCATGTGAGGTCAAAAGTAGTGAAATGAAACAAACCAGTAGTGGTGTTCATTACAAAACAATGACTTATCTTTGTGTCTTTTTTCAGGTATACTACTTTGTCGTACCGTGCTCCTGAAATGGTGAACCTTTATAACAACAAGATCATCACTACTAAAGCTGACATCTGGGTGAGTTATCTTTTTGAAATGTAAATGCCCTTTATTTGCTCTTTATTAACACCTCCCCCTTGTTTTTCTTTGCCTACTTTTACTACTCTTTTTGCGCTAGAGACCTGAGAACAAAATACATCCCAATGCAATTCACACGTTAATGAGTCAACGTTCACATGGCACACTGACTAAAACATTCACAAATATCAGTAATTCAAACTTTAAAATCATTCAACGGAATGAGTCTGTCTAACTTCTAATTTCTTTGTATTTTATTTCAGTAGTAAATGCATAGTGC
The DNA here is from genome assembly GCA_900302355.1 of Cyttopsis rosea. Lineage (NCBI taxonomy): Eukaryota > Metazoa > Chordata > Actinopteri > Zeiformes > Parazenidae > Cyttopsis > Cyttopsis rosea. The sequence continues at coordinate 15,086 of OMKR01078522.1, forward strand.
CTAGTGTCCTTAGTATAAGGACATTTAATGCAAACCAATCCTGTCTTCTGGTGTTAATTAAATATATATGAATACAGAGATATGCAGATTCCTTCTAGTTATCGATGACCATCTTTATATTTTTAGAATATTAAAGGAGAATCAAGGTTTATTCTGGTATGAAATTAGTCTCTACAACACTGTACTAATTACATTAGATCACCATTTAGAGTATAGATTAGCAGTGGGAATATTAGCAGGTGGAGGTTTTGAATTCCATACATTTAGGTGTTTTTTCTTTCTTTCTTTTTTTTGTTTAAAGCAAGCTTTGTGCTGATTTCAACCAGTAGATGGCGCTAAGACACACTTACTATCTGTGGTGAGTTTCATTAGAGAACAGTTATATTTCAGTTTACAGTTCGAAAAACATTGACAGCACAGACATTATTTTAATTGTCTGTGGAGATAATATCTGCTAGTTTGGTGCAAGTGGCCTTAGCATCATCTCATGGAGAGGGATGCAAATCCATGTTTGGTCCGTCAGACTCCTACAGTCTGACGGACCAAACATGGATTTGCAAAAGAGGAAATGTAGTCAGATTTTCTGCTTTTAACAAATTATTTTTACCGTCATTGCCCTCCTGACATTCCTAATTGCAGGTTCGTACCGTCATGGAAAACCTGGAAAAGTCATGGAATCTGAAAATTGCTATTTCCAGACCTGGAAAAGTACTGGAAAAACATAAAATCCCAAAAGTTTTGGAAAAGTCCTGGAAATTTGTTTAATAAATATGTTCATGTCGTTCATTTACACTAAGTTTAAAATAATTTATATGCTTTTAAAATAAATTTCGTAACTTTCAAAATAGCGATTTTAAGGCACCGCTGCCGTGAGTTTGGTTGCGCGCATATTACCAGTATTATGTTTCTCTCCATCCTCGAATCACAACAATAAAAGAATTCCAATACGTATAGAATTCCAATAATATCTGCAGCCAGATGTTATTGTAACATCAAATCCAGAGCTTCCTGTCTATTCCTACGGCCTGGTATGACATTTATTTAGGATCTGGACTACGAAGGAATGCTGTCCAAACGTTTTTTTTTTTCCTTTTGTTCAGACTGTGTGTAGGCAGACAAGTCAGACTTTGGCCCTCAGTCTGACGTCTATGTGGCCTCAGTGTGTGAGCGGAATTAATTTATGGAGGTTTAAATACAGGGTGTGTGCAGGTCCTTTAAAAGTCTTAAAATGGCTTAAATTCAGTTTTAAAATGAAGTTCACGTTATAAAGATGTTAAGTGCCTGCCTTCCAATTTTATTAATTTCTTGACCTGTGTGTGTGTGTGTGCGTGTGCGTGTGCGTGTGCGTGTGCGTGTGCGTGTGCGTGTGTGTGCGTGTGCGTGTGTGTCCTCCAGGCACTGGGCTGCCTGCTGTACAAGGTGTGTTTCTTCACTCTGCCCTTTGGCGAGAGCCAGGTGGCCATTTGCGACGGCAGCTTCACCATCCCAGACAACTCACGCTACTCCTACGACCTGCACTGCCTCATCCGTCAGTATTTCAACACTATTTAGTACTACTCACCACATGTTTTTGAAGACATGGCAACTGGAAAAGCAACTCAAGATAAATGATATTGGGTGATAATTGTTTTAAAGAAATCCGGACCATGGACGGGAAATGAGATTAATGTGACTTCTGGTCACTATGAACACTTGATTTTTATTTTATTTGACTGGTTTTGCCTGTTTCATTATTCATCAGTATTGTAAACGCAAAGTAACAAGTCCTAAGTTCGGTGGCATGCAGAGGAAAGTTAGTGAAATTCTGGCCTAATTGTAAATCTGGATGAAATTTGGCTAAATCGTTAGACATTGTATCACAGACGTTCCGAGAGTCCGCCCAAGCTGACCGCCGTCAGGTCGTATTTTGGGGACCTCAAGTAAATCAAGCTCACTCACTCTCAGTATTTTGGGAAGGATCATTTAAAATGATCCTTTGCTTCCTCTCTAACATGGTGGCGGCTCTGAATGTCATCGGTGTGTGTGTGTCTGGTTTGGTTTGGGTTCTGCTTTTCCTTACTTTCCTCCACTCTCCACCTCCGTCTGGTTCCTCCCCGCATGGCGTGCGTCAGGCTACATGCTGGAGCCAGACCCAGACAAAAGGCCAGACATCTTCCAGGTGTCCCACTTTGCGTTTAAACTGGCTCAGAGGACCTGTCCTGTTCAGAATGTGAAGGTCAGTCTCTCACACTGCTGGGGTCTCTCGTTTTGGCGTTTCTGGGTTTGCGTGGCTATCTTTTCTTGTCTTTCTCTCCAGCGGATTATATATATATTTTTGCCTGACCTGCATGAAGAGGCTGCCTTAATTGGTCTTTGAAAATGGAAGTATTTATTTTATTATAATCAGTGAAATCTGCAATTTTAAGCCAATTGTACAATTTCATGATTTTAAGTTCCTCCACTAATTAGCGTTAGATTCTTACTGGCGTGACATTTATTTATTTTTCCCCAAATCCAGAATTCTCCAATCCCTGCTAAACTTCCCGAGCCAGTCAAAGCGAGTGAGGCTGCAGCGGCAAAGAAGAGCCAGACGCAGACTAAAGCCAGGTGGGAAGCAACTGTCATGGCGTCATTGAAGCCATCCGCGCGGTTTCCACCTGTTTCAGTAGAAGAAGGCTGATGTTCTCCCTCTGCTGCAGACTAACCGATCCCGTCCCCACCACCGAGACCTCCATCACCCCCCGGCAGCGGCCCAAGGCGGCCCACGCCCAGACGGCCGGCGGCATCCTGCCCATGCAGCCCGCTGCGCTCACCCCTCGCAAGAGAGCGAACCTCCCCGTAGGAGCCGCCCCGCCCCTCGGTACAGACCCAGATACCATCCCTCCATCCATCCATCCCTCTATCCATCCATAAATTCATCCATCCATCTATCCCTCCATCCATCCATTCATCACTCTAGCCACTCCTCCATCCATCCGTAAATCAATCCATCCATCCATCCATCACTCTAGTCATCCATCCATCCATCCATCCATCCATCCATCCATCCCTCCATGTTTTAATCATGGTTGTGCTGCTGCTGCACTTGAGATGGAGGAGAAATGTAAGACTCAGCAATCATTGAGTGTATTACTAACCACACTTAATGCTCCATAACAACCGAAATCCATACAATATGATGACGTACAGTTTTGACCCCCCCTGTACTAAATATACAGTACCTTACCTTTATACATACCTGCAATACTTTATCCGATAAGGGAGATGTTTTGTCAAAAGTCTTGTCTTACATTTCATTGGAATCTCTCTTCAAAAGGCCTCAAAAAGAATTGCATTGAACTCTCTGATACCTGCACACACCCTCATAATCATACAAATGTTATCATTAGCACAGTTTATATGTTCTGTTTGATTTATTTTGTCTGCTGATTTATTTTGTCTACTACGTCCCTAACGTTCCTTCCAATCACCCTCACTAATGCCTAGTTTGAGGGATGATCATAATTGAACGATGAGCATTTTGTTCTGGCTGCTCACAGGCGTCAGCTTGAACCTCTCTCACCCCGCCGCCGCTCTCCAGTCACAGAAGACTTCAGCAACAAGCGGCCAGCCACTAAACACTTCCAGTCAGGCTGTGCTTCAGCCAAAACAGGTACGTACTAACTAACACGTTACGCACGTTACGCTTACGAAGAAATTTTATGTGCTTGGCAAATCCAAATGAATGCATTTTCTTACTTTAAAGGAAATGAATACAAAAGCTTTATTCAGCGTCCTGATGCATCCAGCAGGGTTGTGGTATCTGGACGTGCAGAGACAATAATTAGTTCATTAATTACGCACATAATTACACGGGTTGGGGAGGATTTAAAAATGCTTTCTGCAGTTGGGTGATGTGTCATGTGGCTGTGGCAGCCTGTGCAGCCCATAGTGGCACCAGAGCCTGCGACAGTGGCATCCTCTGCGACCAAG
>OMKR01078564.1:0-15758 GCA_900302355.1 Cyttopsis rosea
ATTATACAGTAGGAATGGGTGAACAGCACATACCTTGTTGGTTCTGAGTACGTACTCTGCTTTTGCAGAGTACTTACTCTGTAAGGCTGGGAGAACAGTGGAAACTTCAAAATCCAGCCCACCCTCTTTTGTTACTCTGTACTTATAGAGTAAATACTCTGTACTTACATTGTAAGGACGGGAGAACAGTGGAAACTTCATAATCCAGCCCACCCTCTTTTGTTACTCTGTACTTATAGAGTAAATACTCTGTACTTACATTGTAAGGACGGGAGAACAGTGGAAAATTCATAATCCAGCCCGCTCCCTGTTGTTACTCTGTACTTACAGAGTAAGTATGTACTTGCAGAGTACTTAGTCTCTGCAAATACATACATTCTGAGTACTTAATCAGCGTGATTGAATTTCCACTTTTAAGTGCTGATTTTTCACTCGTACAGACAGACGTACCTGTTTTATCTGATGTAATGATCTTGCTCGTGTACAATGGGGATTGTGGACTGAATGCGTCACACAGCCTACATGTGACTGGGGGGTGTACTCTCAGAACGACACCCAACCTTTTCACAGTATAAGACTGTCTCCATCAGAGGAGACGTCTGAGTGTACCAAATTCACTGTCTTCAAAGTTTATCTGTATTATCTCTCTTATTCTGCAGAATAATAAATCTGTTAAAAGATTCTCAGTTTGTTTCCTGTTAGTGAAACAGGACCGACCACGCAATGGAAATTCTCAGATATCTGTAAGTACAGAGTAAGTACTCTATACTTACAGAGTAAAAATGGGAATACAGCACAAACCATGTGGTTTCTGTGTAATTAAAGAATAAAAACTTTTTATAACTCCCTGCATACCTTATTATTGTGTAATTAAAGATATACATATGTATATTATTACATTACAGTATTGTTGGTTTTTTGTCCTCGTATGATTATACAATTAAGCCTTCCAGAGAGGTAAGATATGCTTTCTACGCTAGCCTGCCCATTATAAGTTGCTGCAGTGCTGGATGAACATGCCTGCTAGGAGCTAATTTTCAAAAGTATAGACCCATTTCTCGACTTGTTCTTATTCAAAATCATACAATGAAGTAGAAGACATGATAAATCCCTGGAGTGTGGGTGAAGCTTGCCTGCCGAACTCCATTGCATTAAAAATTGTTGTCACATCTGCCATGAGCAAAGGGCAAAACCATTTGTTTTTAATGCACTTCATCCATATACATCCTGTATATGATTAATATGAGGAAGTTACACCGTAAGTTTCAGGAAATTACATGGTACTGTAGAGTAACAATTGTGGATTTAGCTTAACTTCCGGACATAGTTAAGCTAAATCCGCAATTGTTACTCTCTTGTTCCTTGTTGTCTTGTTTTCTTCCACTGTACCTACATTTAAGTACCAGTAGGAACTGGTAAGTATTTTATATGTAGTGATTCATACGAGGAAGTTACACCGTAAGTTTTGGGAAATTAAAAACTAAAACTAAAACTGTAAGTCCAGTTCCCTGGAGGGCAGATTTGGAATAACAACCAGCAAATTGCCATTTGGAAGCTTTATATTTTGCACACTAGAGTTCTGAAAAGCTTTGGGATGATGGCATTGTACAATTATTTTAGTCAGAGAAAGCACAAAGTTTGACTCATCAGCAGCATACAGTATATCTTACTGAGATACATGGATACACTATATTTCAAATATTTATGTTAAAGAAATCAGACCACATCACACTTGGGCTACTCTAATTGTTCCGCAATAATAAAGCCATATGCTTTGGTCTAATGTCGGAAGAAAGGCTCGAAAATAGTTCAAATTATAACCTTTCCATTAACAGGCAAATTAGCCTCTGTTTATATATTAATTGTCTATAATATGTTTAATTGGCAGTCGGAATTTGAATTATTAACCATAGAAGCTGAAGGCAGATCACTTTTCAATGTCTTTTAAAATGACAGTTCACAGGTTGCAGTCTGAACTTTGTCTTGAATTTATATCATAACAGCGGATCACTGTCTAATACTTTGTGAACCACTGGGAATCCTCTGGGATCTCCATCCAATGTATGACTACATGCCAAGTTTTTTAGAGAATAATTCAAAATTCAGCCTTAGCTGCCATTCTGAATCCCTCCTGGGAACCAAAATCCCCCCTCGCCCCTCTCTGAAAATCCCCCTTTTATGCAGCTCAAAATGTCAGCCTTATTGGGCACTGGATGTACTTCCTGTGCTCACATACTGTATGATAAACAATATAATTTAGACAGTTTTCAGTTACAACGATCCCTACAAAGAATACACTAAGACACGTGTAACTATAATGCATGTTTCCCGTGTTCGAAAATGAGATTTAGGGGCGGTTTTGGATACAGGTTTAATCTAAATCAGGAGGTAATCCTACATAAATTAATCCAGAATTTCAAAATGCCTTTCTGAGATGTTGCTTAACTAGGAAATCATAGACTAAGGTCAGGAAGGACTAGTCAGCTCCTTCTGTCTGGTCTTGGTGCTGGTTTTAGACCAGATAATCCTCAAAGTCGACCTGGAGGCCCACGTCCATTAATCCAAAAATTTAATTTAAGACTTCACTTAGACCTAGATAAGCTCTAATGTTCCTTCTGGAAATCAGATTTTTTTAACCAAGACTAGGGCAAGGCTGAGACAATTTTAAACCATGACCGAGAAAGTCCATTTCAGTTAGTCCAGATTAAAAGTGTGATTTATCCTAAAATTAGGCCTAATCTGTGTCCGTGAAACTGCCCCATTGAAACACAATGAAAAGTTGGAGCAGAGTGTTTCTCAATAGTGAAGCGTTCAGTGTGGTCAGAGATGGGCATTATTTCAATTTCATGTATATGAAATACATATTTTAATTACTTTTGGGTATTTTGTAATTTGTATTTGAGTGAAAAATAAACTAGATGTAATTTGTATCTGCATACATTTGGCCATCATACTTAAATTACTTTATTTGGGACACTAAAATGAGGATATCATACTGTGTAGTCTATTTATATTATGCTCATATTTCTTGTTGTAAGCAGCAGCCCTATTTTCTACTTTTGACTGTTCAAATTGGTATGTGTCACATGACTTGATGCATGTCATGACTTGCTTGATGTATAAAAACAATTGATGCATGTGCCAGCGAGCTTTTGATGGTGCCTATCCCTGGTCGCCAGTTTGAGACCTGCATCTACTCTACAGATATTAAGAAATGTACTGTATGTGCAAATGTAAAATTACAAAATAAAGCAAAGAATTATAACATTTTTTGTGACCCACCACACCCTAATCTGGTGCATTTCGCAGGAGCGTACTTTTGGGTAGATGGGGAAAACACTGGAAGTTCCTTTCTAGTTCAAAAATCTGATTATAGCAGATTTATGTTCCTCAAGTTGTTTTCTATCTCTCTAAACTTATTTTCAAAACTGAGTTTTATTTTTAAAAATTAGATAAATAATAAAATGTTGACGCTATTTGCTCTCCACCAGGATTTTAAAGTTACTCACCCATTGTTGCACTGGAACAACAGCACGAACAGCAATCTTACGGTTCTCTTTGAGGCAAACATGCAGATCAAGATCATCCTTCCGTATTCTGTATGCTGTTGTGGCACGGTGGCTCAGTGGTTAACACTGTTGCCTCACAGCAAGAAGGTCCTGGGTTCAATTCCGGTGGGTTATCGCCCAATCAGGGGTGGAGTTTGCATGTTCTCCCCGTGTTCGCATGGGTCTCCTCCAACATAAGGACCCTGACTAAAAATGTGCAGAACACTTCCTGTCCTGTCCCTGACCACAGCATGGACCCTGGAATTGGTCCCTGGGTGCCAACAAAGTGAGGGCTGCCCACTGCTCCTCGCTGCCCCTGGAGGAAGGACAGCCAGGATGGGATAAAAGACTCATCTCATCGTTCGCCGTGTGTGTGACCCTCTGCATATGTGTGATTAATAAATCATTCTTCTTCTTCATGATGTCAGAATGAAACCGTATTGATAAAACTCTTCTTAAAAATGTTGCAGTAACACTGAGAGAGGAGACGAAAAAGAAGCGCTGACATCACTTCCTTAAACAATCGCTAAAGAAACAATAACAAATAAACACCAGAAGCAAGAAATTTCACTTCTCTGTAAAAACATATCATCTCCAGGTTGTTATGGATTACGAGAAGAGGGGGCAGAAGTTCTCAATCATAATGCAGAACTGCACTGGCAGCGGGATGTGGCGGGGCTGGGTCTACCCAGAAAACAACAATTCCCAGAATGCAAATGGCAGGATCCTCCCAGCCATTTGCATTCTGTGCATTCTTGCATTCTTCATTATGTGTTCATGTGAGTGATCTGAAACAGGCCACTTTCTTAAAACTATCATTCTTATAAAACAATAAAGGCTGGAAATGGGAATGTTTAGAAGTCAATAATAGAGGGGTCATGCTAGTATAGTGAGCATGAGCTTAGAATGAAAAACAAATTTAAAATTAAAGTTTATGGAATAACTTGAATTATACATTTTCCAATATTTTTTATAAATTAATGATTCAAACATTATTTCAGTAAAACACATTCAACATTATCTCATTGAAGGAGTACAGTACTATCCAAATGTAACCATATTAAGCACTAATTTACACAATAAATGTGTGTTTTGAAAAAGTCTGGAAATGCATTCTAAAACCTTAAGGGCTGATTTCTCAGAACTTCTGTTTTCAAAACCCTAACCATTAATAAGCCATAAATAAGCCACAAATTTTGTGGGGCCGTGAATTCTAGCTAGCTAGTTAACTGATTTAGTTAGCTAGCTAAGTGGACTTGAGAGAGCAGTTTCCCACAAGCTAACTGACATAACCCTGCAGTAATTCTTCCTTTTTAATTTTCCTTCATTTATTGATTTATGCATTTTCATTTCACCCTTATTTCACAAAGATTAAATTTTTGGGGGGGAAAATGTCAAACATATCCTTGAGTTCAGCATAAAACTGGATAAGAAATCATTAACAAACATGAATATATAACATAGCCTGCTGCTGAGACATACAACAGCTCATAGTATGATTTATCAGAGTTGATTATAGATTTGGTTTTTAATGTTGTATTTATATTTTATCTTACTAGAACATGTCATTTATACTATTATTACAGGTCAGGTCATGGCAAGTCAAGCTTCTGAAGAAAATCTAACAAACTGTGGTGTATCAACGTTTAGTAGAGGTTGTTTAACTTTGACTTGTATAACGGTTTGTGTGCTGTGTGAGGTTTCGGCTTGCGGGGGTTTGACGTGTGGCACTGGAGAGGCCTGTTGGGTGCCAGTCAGTTTGGAATGAAGGGGCTCCCTTCCCAAGAGACCTCTGGACTCGGAGGTCACCAGGAAGACCTCTGACCCCTCCATTCTTGCTTGACATGCCTAAACCGTGAAGATATTTTCCAGATGTTCGGGTCCTTTAAAAGCTTGGACAAAGGAGATGTGCGGCAGAGCGCACATTGCAGACCGATAGGTTGCTCTCCCTCAAGATGCTTTAATTGGGTTGATGCTGAACTTCTTTGTAATAAAGCCAAATCTTATACAATCAAGTCTGTGTCAGCGGAGATCCTTCCATCATCTTCACATCACCATCGACGACAAACACAACACCATCCTGGACTTAGACTCCCAAAATGCACAAAATAAACTCATGTGCTAACCTTTCTACCTTCATTGTCTTTCCTTTCTTCCTACTTACTGTTTCTTGCTCATCTACTTCCTGTAATCCTTTCAATCTATCAACTAGCTTTTCAGCTCTCTCTTGCCTTTCCAGGAACGCAGCACCAAGTCATATGATGGCGCGCTGTTTGTTATGGCCGCCCGCTTCACTGCAGCTACCGCTCCCTTTCTGTTTATTGTCCTGTTGGTGTCCCTGTTTGTCCCGTTGTTTATGGCGGTTTGCGATAGTCGTCCCACGGGAAGTCTGCCGCCCGGCCTGCCAGCTACACCGGAGGCCCAGGAGATGCCGACAGTGACAGATGAAACAAGGGAGACTCGGCCTGTTGGTTTAGCTGAAAAGATCTCCCGACCAGCTCTGGGCCGTCTGGCAGGGCTGTGGATTACCTGTGGGTTTCCTCGTCACTCCGCGGTGGTTAGACTGGCCTGTCTCCGCTAACAACAGCGTTCTTCCCCTGCGCTTTCCCCCAGTAAGACAATCATTCAAGTCCGGTGATGTTGACTACAGGAACCTGCTGCCCGTGGCCCAGGCCGCGCCGCCAGACACCACAAAACCTCCGATTAAGATGGCTTTAATCAACGTGAGGTTAGTGTGCAACAAATCGTTTATCCTAAGGGACTTCCTTGCGTCTCATGATCTGCACTTCCTCTATATAACTGAGACCTGGTGTGACTTTGTCAGTGCGCCCAGGATGTCTGGTCGTGGAGGATGGTTCGCTGCTGTTTTTACCAAACAGTTCAGCTGCTGCTCCGTGGACATCTGTGTTTTCACCACTTTTCAGACGCTTATGCTCAGCATTGGATCGGCTAATCCTCTCTACTCTGTGTTGATTTACCGCTCACCTGGCCCAAATAATGGCTTTTTAACTGAATTTGCCGAGTTTCTATCTTTTGTGGTTGTTAAACTTGACAAAGTCATGATTGTTGGTGATTTTATTTACATGCTGATGATGCATTAGATATGTTTGCTGCTGGGTTTTTGAGCTCAACTCAGTCTTTGAATCAAATGCAACATACATACATGTATCAGAGCCTACACACAATCATGGTTGATTTGGTTTTCACTTTGGGTCTGAATCTTAATGGGCTACGCATCGATAACTTATTTGTGTCTGACCATAAGTGTATTATTTTTTAGACTGTTTATAAAGGAGTCATATCCTCATCATCCTATATGCTCCTTTTTAACAGGTTAATATTGGTCTCTGATGTCCCCAAAACATGTCTTTGAAGTGGTTTGCTGAAAATAACACTCATATTCATTCTAGCCATTCTAACCTGTCTCTATTCTTCCAGGCTCTGACAGGCTGATTCAGTGTGCGTGTGCCTGTCTCAGTGTGTGTGCCACGCCCACCCCGGAACTGTTTCTCCCACTCTATGAAGAAGATAAACATTCACAATTTCTATCAGTCGACCAAAATCAGTTTCTGAGAAAATTTGATGCGAGAAATAGGCTATCCAGTTTCTGAATCTTCACTCATACACTCTCTACAATGCCAAATTTAAAATTTTGTTCTAATTCTTATGTGTTACACCTGACATAGGCTGTGACAGCAAATTTGAATGTTTGAGTTTTTTTCTTTTCAACCGAGGCAGAGCAATTAAAAAAAATTTCACTGGGTTGTCTTTTTTCACAGTTTGTGCGTTAATAGGACCATCAGAGACTGTTCTAGTGAGTTTTTCATAATTTGTCCCCTTTAATGTTGACATCCAATCCTTTAAACACACTTCCCATTCTCACACTCTCAATAGCCACTCTGCTGGCAACTTCTCCTCTGTCTTTGCTGACATTAGTAAGGATATGGCTTGCCAATGATTTAGTCTGCTCCTTTAACAACCTCTGTTTGTCAACCTTAGATTTGGTCGGTCCTTTTAAAAACAAATCAATTTGTACTGATAACCCATTCCCTTGGATGAATGATAACATTTATTGTCTTAATAGAGAGTGCAGAAAGGTTGAGAGTAAGTGGAAAAACACTAAGCTGGAAATTCACTTTATGTACATGAAGGAACTACTTTCATCTTTTAATCTGAAAGTGAAAGAGGCGAGAACTGCCTATTTTTCTAAATTGATATAATGAAACAAGAAAAATCCTAGAGCTTTGTTTAGCACAATCGATAAACTGGTGAACCCTGCCCCTCCCCCTATACCGGATCATTTCAAATGACAACGGTGAAAAGTTTCTAGCTTTCCTTGTGGAAAAGGTCACTAAGATGAGATCTTTGATTTTGCCTTCCTGTACCCCTGGGGTTGTTGTTTTCAGCTCTTAAGGCCCTCACATACTCTCGATTGTCAATAGCTCCCTTAGTTCTGGCTGTGTGCCTTTATTACTTTAAACAAGCCATTAGTCAGCCTCTCTTAAAAAAGAGCCTTCACCCATTTCCTTTCAAGTCTTGGAGAAAGTAGTTTGTAAGTGAGAAAATCCTGTCTTTTCAACTCTGTGCCTGACATGGCCTTCCTGGTCCCAGGTCCGGTACAGGTTCATCTCTGAAGCCAGAGGGAAACAACTTGATTACAACAACTTGGTGTCAGAAGTGGGATATCAAGACTAAAGGGTGAGGCCTATTTTAATTATAATTGATAATTGGTCTTGTCCCTTTTCTCCGGTATCTCAAATCGAAAATATTGGGTGTCGTAATGTTCCGCAGATCTGTCCTCCGATGATGGCTTCAGGCTGGTAAATACTGCAGTATAATTTAATCACGGGGTGATTAATAAAATTTTTGTGATACAGGTGGCTTGGAGCCAACAGGTACTGTTTCTGATTACGGGTGATCACGGGTGGTGATAGAGATCGCTAGCGGCGTGGATCAAAGTGCACAACTTGTAGATAACTATTAGTCGCCTGTGGGGCAGTGTGGAAATTGTTCGTCAACCACACTCTGTTGTGGCACACAGAGTGAGTCTGAATTAAAGGATATCTATTTTTCCCAAATTTTATTCGACCAATTGTAGTCGCCTATGATGGAGATTAACCTGAACTATGTGATTAACGGATCCACTTTTACAGGGTGTCGAAAATGGGCTCTCGAAATAGTAAACCAATGGGGCAATCAAAATCCAGCAAAGCTAAAGATAAAAAGAAGTTGGAATCTCAACGGGAGTCACCCCCTGGAGCCAATAAAGACTAAAATCTGATCCCAAAATTGTAGCGAAACCAAAAAAGATCAAAACATCAAAACAATTTGTAGAAAGAATATTCAGTCCCTATTAAACCACACCCTTCATTGAGAATGATCGGTTCCCTCCAGGAGAAACCATTCAAGATTCATTCGAGCCAAAACAAATGTCACTATTGAAAAAAATAGTAATTGAGGAACAGTGTGACCCCAGTTGGGATTATGACTACATGAAAGAGAACTACACGGCATGGCCCATGCCCATCCAGATCCTACATTGGTCGCTCAGTTCTGGAAAAATCTTGCTGCTGTGCTGCGTGAGGTCGCCTTTAATGTCACTGACTTATCTTATGTAATAGGGTGCAAACAAGAAAAATAGGAGAGCATGGGAGAATATCTGCGCTGCTTTGTGTTGTGGTTTTCATTTCTAGTTAGTTTCATTAAGTTTTGGGGAAGACATTGCTGGAGGTTTCATGCTTTAATGTTGGAGATGAAGGTAGATTTATGGCTGTGGTTGCAGCATGCAGTGAGAAGGAATGAGTGAGAAGAAGTGGCAGAGAAGCAGAGGTTCCCAACCATCGGATCATGGACCTTGTCGGTCGTGGGTCATTTGCCACCGGGCCGTAAGAATGCAGGCGGGAATTTTTTCCCCATAAGCAATCTACGCCGGATTAGCAACACATCACCAATTACGTCACCGTCATCTCCATCCCTACCAGCGTTCTATGCTAACAATAAATCAAATTCTCAGATACCTCCACATTTAGTATCTGTCCCACCATCATTATGGGCCCTCCACAAAAATTTCACAGGCCACATTGATTGTACGCCATATCAAGCAGTGCTCAAACCCAATGCTAAGCCGATATTTTGGAAACATTACCCATTCACAATAGAAAAAGAAAACGGTATCCACAATGTTATAACTACGCTCCTAGAACAAGGTGTAATCACACCCACTACGTCACCAGACAATACACCCATTAACAATGTCCCCAAACCGGAAAGGGATGGCGGTTCACTCAGGATTTGCGTGCTGTTAATGAATTAGTGGTTCCTGTACCACCCCTGGTACCAGATGTACCAACGATTCTCATAGCTGCAGCTGTGAGAATCACAGCTCATAGCACATCATTCATGTTTCAGAGTTGTTGACCTATGTTCAGCTTTCTTTAGTGTCCCGTCCATCACGACACACCACTATTTGCGTTCACCTGGACCTGCCTACCACAGGGCTACATTGACTCACCTGCAGCATTTGCCATGGTAGTCCGCGCAGCATTGCAGTCCTTCACACCTCCACCTGGCTGCACGTTGATCCAATACGTAGACGATCTTCTGTTGATGGCTGAAAACAGAGACCGATGCTGAGAAGCTTCGTTGCTGCTATTAAAGCATCTTGCAGACTGTTACCTAGGCTATGTGCTGAGCCAGGGTCAGAGGAAGCTCACACGCGTTGCGACCATCGCCAAAATCGCCCCTCCAGAGACCAAGAAGGCAATGTTGTCATTTCTGGGAATGATTAACTACTGCGCCAATGGATACCAGACTGTTCACACCATGATAAGGTACTCCCCCAAGCTTCCAAAAGTGACTCTCCTGAGAACATCTTGTGGTCTGCGTCAATGGCCACCTCCTTCTCCACACTAAAGAACGCTTTATGCAATGCCCCTGCTCTGGGCATACCGAACTACACCAGAGCCTTCCATGTGACGGAAGATAGTTCTACTGTTGCTGCCACCTTAGCCCAAGACCATGGTAGTTGGTACCGCCCAACAGCTTACCTTCCCAAAACCCTACCACTTGTTGTGCAAGGTATGCCTGCATGTTTACGGGCAGTGGCAGCATGCGCCATGATGATTGAAGACACACAGAAACTTCTATCTCACCCCGTGATATTACACACCTCACACCAGGTCACCACCATACAAAATAATTTCACTACACAGCACATGACAGCACGACATCGCTCCAATTATGAGAGTATTCTCACAGCTACAGCAGGCCTTATATCACTCCTGCCTCACAGTCTAATCCTGCATCACTACTACACGCACTGATCCACTGAGCCACTTCCACACAACCATTCCTGTCTAGATGATATCACCGCTTGCTCCTCTGCTTGCTCTGATCTCTCATCCTCTGCCTTTGATGGCGGCACACACATCTTTGTGGACGGCTTATGCTCTAAACCATGTGACGGTGTCTACCACACAGGCTACAGTGAATGCGAACTACCAGACATAGTTCACGAGGCATATTCTTTACCCTACACATCAGCACAGGCCACAGAACTCGTTGAACTGACACGCACCTGTACATTATTCCGCAGTCAGTGTCTTACTGTCTATACAGACTACACGTTTGGCATAGTCCATGGCTTTGGTGCATTATGACAGCAGTGTGGTTTTGTAGCAGCAGATGGGAAATCTATTCAAAATTCTAGCTTGGTAATCGATTTACTCCATACCGCAACCCTACCTTCACATCTCGCCATAGTCAATGTGAAAGGACATGTAGGTGACGGCATGCAGCGAGGCATGACCTAGCCGATTTAGTAGCTAAAGACGCAGCCCTCAACAAACCACACCCGCCATTTTCCCTACCCTCTAACCCTTCAGCCAAACCGGCCACTGACATGCTCATGCTTGAGGCTACTTATGCTCCTCCCTTGATGGACATAGCATTCCTCAAATCACAAGCTAATGATTCCGATATCAAATATTGGGCGTCTAAAGGTGTAGGTAAACCCTCAGGCAATGGCCTACTGCACAACACCGACGATCGCCTCGCGTTACCAGCCACAGTCTTTCCTTGTCGTTCCTTGTCCGACATATTGTATTCATGGTGTATCACATGTCGGCCAAAGGGGGGTTATACAAGGGGGGCATAAAAACACGCTACTATATCAACAGAACAGCAGCAACTGTTAAATTACTCCTATCAGCATGCCTTGAATGCGGAAGAACTAACTGTGGAAAGACTACCATCAAACATGATGCATTACCCCGTCCCCAAGGACCGTTCCAACACCTCCAAATTGATTTCACGGAAATGACTCGCGTAGAGCCAGTAAAATACATGCTTGTTATTGTTGATCAGTTCTCAAAATGGGTTGAAGCATTCTCATCTCGAAAATGTGTTAACAGTCGTGAAAATACTTGCGAAAGAAATTAGAAATGAGAAAGAAATTACTGAAGGAGGATTCGCGGGATCCTCCGGGAGGTGATGTCGCCCAGCTGCTGGGGAATCCGCGGGATACCCTGACCGACGTACCTACACAACATAAAAGAAAAAAGAAACAGCGACACCAAATACATTCTGCTATGCACACTCCTTCTCTCTGTCGTACTAACCCTATTAACCATGGCCATATGCTATTTACGCATCTCAGTTAACATCATATCTAGTCCCACCATTCTCCGTGACCATAGCTTGTATCTGTCGCACTACGACACCACAACATATCATGTTGCACCATTCACCCTCATGGCTACACAATTATCCCTACACTGTATATACCATGTAAATAATCGCTAAAATCGTTTTCTTCTGGCAGGACAAAGTTCTGACCGCTCATTTAACATTTTTACTATGTCCTTAGTACATAGATATCTTATTGTATTATGATTTTTTTGCTTTCGGTGGACTCCCCACCTACAATCTTTTATTGTTATCGCTTCAGGATAAAAGGTGGGAAATCCTTTCCTTCTCTTGCCTGTCTATTTGACTACTTGTCTCCCTCTCTGTCCACCTGTCTCCTTCTCTCTACCTGTCTCTCTTTTTCTCTCCTTTCCTTTGTCTCCCAATTTTTGTGACTCCCCTTCCTCAAACTGAATATAAAGATCGGCTCAGAATTAAGAACTATGGAACTCTCTGCCAAACACTGCCTCCCGTGTCTTGCTCTTTATTCCCCCGAGTCGACATGGCCTTCCTGGTCCCAGGTCTGGCACGTTCATCTCTGAAGACAGAGGGAAACAACTTGATCACAACAGTAAGCAACTCCTACATGTCCTGGACAACAACGATATCTTTGATAAATTCCAGTCTGGTTGTCGTCTGAGGCACAGTACTGAAACTGCTCTTCTCAGGGTTTCAAATGATATCCTAATGTGTCCTGATGCTGGGGAGTGTTCAGTTCTGTTGCTGCTTGACCTAAATGCAGCTTTTGACACCCTTGACCACTCTATCCTCCTTATTAGGCTAAACCAATGGTTGGGTATAACTGGGACTGCTCTTGATTGGCCTATCAGCTGTGACCTGCCCCTATAAAAGGGCTCTGTGCTCCCCAAGGATCTTCAGCAACCCTAGGAAGACAGCAGGGCAGGAAAAGCTAGTGGGCTTCACTTATGATCATAGAACTTGAGTTAGAGTAAGCTAACTATCATTCTATTTAACATAGGCTCTGCCCTCTAGCTTCGCCCTTATTGGCATAAGGCAAAGCCAGTTGAGTCTACGCCCTGCTGTCAAGAGACTAGACAATAGCTCTGCCGGTGCAACCGGCCAACCGATAGGCATAACAACTTCCAAGGTATAACAAAGCAGCGGACAAAAACAGCGTTTCATTAATACGCGGTTTTTCACTTTAAAATAGTATTGTGACTCACCTCAACAGAGAAGGTCTATGATGCAACTGGACCGACAATATAACCAACCATACGCTGGGCCCGTCCGTCCTCATTTGCATATCTGGATAAGAAGGTCCATGGACCTGCGGTTCAACCAATCATGTGCTGGAACTGCCCCCTCTCATTGTATAGTGGATAAGCAGTTCCCACTAACATATCATATATCATATATCATATAAAGGACATGGTGACGCCCATGACGCTGCCATGCAAATATCTTCCACTGACACACCTCCAAACAAGGCGGCGGACGCTGCCACACCACAGGTAGAAATGGCCTTGGTGCACGGTGGTAGCACTTGACTCATTTCCGTGTAGGCTTGTGAGATGCCGTCGCATAATTAATATGAGAGCCGCTGTTTCAACAGAGGTTTTCCCATTGGACAGGAAACTTGGTATTGGCCATGATTCGTCCGCCAGTAACTGGCCCAGTTTTGGGGCTACTCGGATGAGGCCCACTCCCTCCATCCTCACTCTCATTAGCAGGTGGCCTATGAGATGGATCGGAGGGAACGAATATAGCAGCTTATGGCAAAACCCAGGTGGGAGAGATGCGTCACCAGAAATCGTCATCAGAGTTGGTGTGTGCTCTCGCTAACTCTGGGGAGTGAGACAGTACTAGAATATCATCTAAGTAGAACAGTATTCTCAATCCACTCGTTCGAAGTGGATTCAGTGCCGTCTCCACACACTTTGAAAAAGTGCGCGGTGCAAGTGAGTAACCGAACGGAACCCGTTGGTATTCGTAGCTTATTCCCATGAAGGCAAAGTGGAGGAACCGTCTGTGCGCCGGTAGGATGGGTATATGAAAATATGCATCCTTGAGAGACACAATTCTTAGGCACAATCTGGTCTTAAAGGAGCCATATTATGGTCCTTTTCAACAAGTTAATATAGGTTTCTGAGGTCCCCAAAACATGTACCTGTTAAGACAGCATATGAACCACTCTCTAGGTAGGTGGTTCTGGCTTTGTGTCATTCTGGCAGTTCTGGCCGTCTCTGGGACTGTGGTCTATGCTTGCCATAAGTGTTCCAGGGTCTGCACTTGCAGGTGCATCTTATGCCTGCGCATGGAGGCGGGTTATGTGTGTGAATGCCCAGCCTATTGACAGCACAGGATAGAAAAAAACACATGAAAAACAGAAGTAGAAAATGATAGGAAGAGAAAGTAAGAAGGAGACAGAAAGCACCTATTCACAGAGGAGTTTCTAGAGCAACAGTTACTCAAAGTCTAGACTCCAGGCAGAAACACAAGTCAAGGTAAAATTAGACAGTTGAATGTAGGAAAATGTTTACTACTTACCAGTACCAGTAGCCTGCACAAGTTCTCGACAGGTGAATGAGTTGTGCTGAGTTTTGCATGCCTGCCAAGAAATGCATCCACATCATGAGAACGATCCCAGTCCAAGCCACAGAAAGGGGAAACTCCTAAATTATTATTTGGGTAAATTTTGAAACATCTCTCTCTCTTAAAATATCATGTGGTATCACATGAAGACTTCTTGGCCTTGTTGCACTGAATATACAGTATATTGAAACTCTCAGCTTGTCCATTGTAATTTCAGCATATTTTCTCTGTGTTGACAAAGTCAAGCCCATCTGTTAACCCATCAGAAAGCATGAGCCCTGATGTCAATGCCCAAAAGTGAAACATGAAGCAGTTCTGTTCATAAAAACAAAAAAAAGACTAAAACTAAAATCAGCATTGGACAAGCTTTTACTTGATAGAGAGATGGAGAGCTGTGAGGAAAGCAAAGGACTCCAGTTGGACTCTGACCCAGCATTATTGATTTGTTTTGATCAGGCTATAATAGACTAGTTCTCATTCTAGTGGTCGGAAATTACACGTTACACGATAATAAAAAAAACAACCACTCCTATTCTAATCCTTTCTTAAGATGCTTCTTAGAATTAGAATAGGAGGGGTTTTTTTGGGGAAAAATATAATTCCAAACCTTTCAGTATCAGTATACATACTGATTCCTGGATTTCGATAGCGGTTAAAATGCAAAAGGTGTTTTCACTAAGACTGGTGGAACCAGGCTAATACTCATAGCTCCAGCGAAGTATTAACAAAGGCCTAAAGAAAGGTAAGCAAATAAAATAAATATATAGGATGGTTAACCCGTGTCACAGTAACAACTATTGACAATTGAGACACACATCCACATATACACGCAGACACACTGAACACACAATGGAATCCATCAGTTTGATCTACTACGTGACCATGGGTACAAATGTCACCCAATCCCAGTTCCCTCACAGGAAATAAACAGTTCCCTCATCTGCTCATCAACATCATAGCCGACTCTCTCTC
>OMKR01078579.1:0-14874 GCA_900302355.1 Cyttopsis rosea
AATGTGATTACCAGGCGATGACCTCATCATCCCGCGCCGGCGCCATGATTCACACATCATCACAACATCATGGACTTCCTCTCTAATGAAGTCCCTAAACGATGTCATTCCCAACCCGTCAACAGCACCTCTTTCTCTCTCTCTCTCTCTGACACACACACATTAATGCACACCAACACACACCTACTGTAACTATATGAAAACATCTGCTCTCTTTCTCTGTGCAGTACACACACACATACACACACACACACACACACACACACACACACACCTCCACACCCACTCAGAACCTCCTCGTTCCAGTACCACACACAGATGATTAAATTGGAAATAACTGGTGGGGAAAAAATTGCACTTATATGAACCTCCTGCCACCCACATCCAGTAGGTTTACCGCACAGATTTTCACAGACTTTATCGCCGTGTCTGTTCTTTCTCTCCCTCTCTCTCTTTCTCTTTCTCCCTCTGTCTTTCTCCTTTCGTCTTTGAACTTTTCGGTTTTGTGTGAACACAGGCTGGCTGAGTGTGACCTGAGGTGTCTGAGATGTTGAGATGGAGGATGATGGACCTCTTCAAGAGCTGTAGTTCAAAGCAGGCCACTCCAATTCTAACCGCAGCTTTTCATTCATTTTGGTTGGGTTGGTGGTGAGAAGTTGGGGGGGGGGCGAAACCAGGAATTTTAGTTTGGAGGGGAGTATTCTTTGGACTCTTCAACAAAGGTAGAATGTGGGAAGCCCAAATGGGTGATCTTCTCTCTTGCAGGTGTCATTTTCTAACCGTAACCCTGAATCTTAGGTTTTAATCTTTATCTGTAGACCTATACTGACAAAAGGGGCTTGAGGAAAAGGCATACCTCAGCGGTTGTGTCTAAAAAGTTTAATCTGAAAAAGGTTATAGGCCGAGCAGGAGTATGGGCAGGATTTTGTAATGCCCAAACTGAACCAAAGACCAAATCCTTTAGTGAAAACAAGTCATTGAGCAAATCAAATTGAATTGTGCCATGTCCACTGGGTTCAGTTTGACCTCTTGACCTCAGCAAATGTAATTCTCTAAAGAAATGCTCTATTTGTGACACTCTTGACAGGGATTTGAAGATCGAAAACTTCCTTCTGGACGAACATAACAACATAAAGATTGTAGGTATGTTGACACTCCTCCCCATCTCTATATCTCACTTAGGCAGTTCTCCGTACAGCTCAAAGATATTACTCATCTCTTTTTTGAGATATTTAAGAGACGTTTTGAGCCATAACTAAAGTGTGAACCTTTTCTTTTCCAGACTTTGGTCTCAGTAACACTCTGAAAGTGGAGTCTTTGTCCCTGGATCTGCTGAACACTCAGTGCGGGAGTCCTGCCTACGCTGCCCCCGAGCTGCTGGCTCACAGGAAGTACGGACCCAAAGTGGACGTCTGGTCCGTGTGAGTGTCGCTGCGGTGAAATGTGAACACTTCACGAGTCAGGGGAGTCCTGCTGTCTACTTTGTTGTTTCATTGACTCATCACTGTGTATGTGTGTGAAGGGGTGTGAGCATGTTCGCCATGTTGACGGGGACCCTGCCCTTTGTGGTGGAGCCGTTTAACATCAAGCAGCTGCACCAGAAGATGGTGAATGGAGAGATCAGCAGCTTCCCCAGTGACATCAGCAAAGGTAACGCTCCAAAAGAAGAGGTGGGGAATTCCAGGTTCAGAAGGTAAAAGTCCTGTTCCATGTTTTTGCTCCATCTATGCAGTGATCCAGCTGATTTCACTCACCGGTTGGATGTCTGACTTGATGCTATTGAAATTGGCAAATCCACATGGTTGACTCAAAATCCTCGGGTATGGACAGTTACTGGTGAAGGTTGCGTTCTTTGATAAGCCACAGTTCAGTTTTGACGTTGAGGGTTGTGAAACCCTCCCATGGGCGTTAAAGTTAAAGAAATAATTCTAACTAAAATATGAAGCAAGTAGAAAGACATGAAAAGATGTCAAAAAGGAGTCTGGTCCTCCATATGTGACCCTGTCCCAAAAACTCAGGAATCTCTTTCACTCTTGTTTCATTTCCTTCTCTTTCTCACACATTGTCATTCCACTTCAGACTGTTATGGCACCATGTGACCGCAAACAAACACAGCTCCTGTTACTGTGGGAATAAAGAGAAACCTCTCTGATACTCTGAAAGAGCCATACGATCTGATAAGTCACTGTATCGTCGCCGACATGCTGCCAGCTGGAGGCATGTTGGCATTTCCATCCAGTTCTGCCTCAGCTACATAACCTTCAAACATAACAATCTATACAACTTGCTACACATAATAGTTTTAGGTGATTAGGTTTTTTCGCAATTTCACATTTGCTCGTGGAGACTTCCATACCACATACCACACACACAGCCTGCTCTTCTCCAGCAGAATTCATGGTTTGATGTCCATTCCAAAATGTCCCTTCTTATCTGCTATTTCTTTTCTCTGCTGTTCTCAAATAGTCTGAACCGGCAAAGTTAGTTTGTCTTTACGTAATTGCAATTTGTTCAACCTGCCATTTCCGAGTCCAACTTGGCTCTGCGGTGGAAGAGCTGCAGCTGATCTGAGCGACAAACGGAACTAAAGCGTTAGGTCTGTGACCATGTCAGCGGCCCCGTTTAAGGCCGTCTGCTGCCCAAGACAAAGAGGTTTATCAGGAATCCCCATCTGGTATCAAACTACCGATCCAATCCCCTGGATCTCTGGCAGCACAAGTTAGAAAACCAATCAAAGTGAAAGACATTTGAATTCAAGCCCTTTCTCCCTCATTCTGTCTATCACTTCATCTATTCCTCTTTCTCCCGCAGGCGCGGTCGGGTTTGTTCTGTCTCTCCTGGAGCCTGACCCGGCCAAGAGGCCGAGCGTCAGAGCCGCCATGGAGGAGAGCTGGATCAACGAGGGATACGCCAAGAAACCACTGCACACACTGTCGCACAGAAACAGGTCGAGAGCCAAACCACACCTGCATGGGAATATTTAGGATTCATAGAAGTAGTCTCAGATGATAAATTGACAAGAAAATGGCACAGTAACAAAGAGCAGGGAGAAGGGTGCGTGGGAAGGTAGGGTGAACATGAAAACATTTGGACATGTATACATTGGAGATTCCTGGAGATATGGGTGGCTATGTGGGGAGGTTCTCAGTTGGAAGAAGAAAGGAAGACGATGGGTTGGGATGTTGGATTAATACGTGGAAATTACATACATACTTGCCACAGTTGTACATTTACTCTCTGAGCAATAATTTCTGGAAATCAATAAAGAAATACACATTAAAAAGTCAATTCTCAATTACAAATGTGTAGGAATAGGAGAGAAGTCGTTGTATGGACAGTGTTATGGCATTATGAGGCGTTTGTCCAACTAGGAACTGGGAACCTCCCCCGAGAACTACGAACCTTCAAGAGCTTTATTCTGGTTGCGTTCGCACGGCCAGTAGCAACGCTGAAGCACGTTTGAGCACGAGGTCCGTGTTCCGTGTTGTATTTATTTACTTATTTCTCCTGATCAGTCCACCAAAATCGCGATCAGAGCAATCTCCGCTCCGCGTCCCCGTTCCCCGTTTTTCCAAACAAAACAAATAAAAACAGTGTGTTTTTTTATTTTTTATTTTATTTTATTTTATTTTTATTTTTTTATTTGTCACACATTATACCACACACATGCGGAGGGTGACACACACACACACACATGCAGGTGGCGAACGATGAGATACAGTCTCTGCATTTTTCCCATCCTGGCCGTCCTTCCTCCAGGGGCAGCCAGGAGCAGTGGGCAGCCCTCACTTCGTCGGCGCCCGGGGACCAGTTCCAGGTGGTGGGTCTGTGCCGTGGTCAGGGACAGGACAGGAAGTGTTCTGCACGTTTTTAGTCGGGGTCCTTATGTTGGAGGAGACCCATGCGAACACGGGGAGAACGTGCAAACTCCACACAGAAAGGCCCCTGATTGGGCGATAACCCACCGGAGCACAGTGCCAACAGTGCCCCAGGCGGGAATCGAACCCAGGAACTTCTTGCTGTGAGGCAACAGTGTTAACCACTGAGCCACCGTGCCGCCTAGTGACCTTCTGATGACCAAGTTTTTCATTGGTTGGAGGAAAAAAAAAAAAAAAGGATGCAGATATTCCTATAAAATTCCAATTCAAATTGATATGCTTTATTACTCTTAATAACAATAATATTATTTTTATGCTCAAATTTAGAACTAGAGGGGGAGGGCATTACACACGTCCTTTACGGAGTTCCGTGTGGAGTCCCGGACGCAATAACCCTAACCCAATGTTATTGAATCAGTTATAATTTTCAACCTGTCCTAATAATAACTTAAATAATTAAATAATTAAATAGCCTCCGGAGAAGGAAGGAACTTACAGCTCCACTATCGGCCATCCTCACCTGAAGCTACCGGGTCTATTAAATTAAATCATTTAAAATAATACGTTTATTAAATCCTTGTGATCATATTCAACCTGTCTTTCTGGCTGACACTGTTGTGTACGTCACACACGCCATGATCACGCCACCGCGAGTCCGGGAAGCCGGCATGCTGTCTAAAAGCACACACCAGGGTGGCAACATGCCGGCTTTGTTTGGTTCAGTGTAACAAGGCAAAGACGCGATATAGACGAGTCGTCTTTGTGGCATTATTGCGGAATCTCTGTGTAAACAGGGCTAGGGTCTTTCCCAGCAGGACTGCATCTCAACAGTGGCCATCTTGGCCTGACCTCCCAGATGAAAGTGCAATTCTTCAGCGATCTAAAAGAAGCACTTTTGGAAAGAAAGACTGCTCTATGTGCTACCATTTTTTTTGGCAATAGTAGTTCCTGGCAACTAGAGTATCCCTTTTGGTATATCAAATCATCACTTAAAAGCATTGTAACAGGAGAGTTGAATACTCGAACAACTCGAATAGAAGCTTTGATATGTTGACCCAAAGATTATTCGCTGCCTACAGTTAGGAGATTAAGAAGTTTTCCTTTAATTACTTTTTGTATCAAATACTCGGGTGTTCACAAAAACGTTTTCAATATTAAAAAAAAGGACTAAAAAATGCCGTCTGGAGTGCTTTTTGTAACAATATGAAAATGTGGCTCATGCACATTGTATCCATAACAATGGATAACAGCTCTGCTTTATGCTATTATCTTATTCATACTTTTCTTTGTGCTATGATTGGTTCATTGACGAAAGAAAAGTTGACATCAAATTAGCTTTTCTGAAAAGTTTAGAGATTTCTAACTATTGAAAGCTCTGCGCTCTGACAAAAACAGCTGCTGGATGTATCATCTTGTAAGAGCCTACAAGGCAAGCAGAATGCGGACACTTTCCAACCTCATCTACAGTATTTAGCAGCCTCTCAGGAAATGAATTCATACATTTGATTTAGGGTTCAATTCATATGCCGATGACACTCTACCTTTGCATCAAACAACATAATCTTTAAAATAATTTAAAAGCACGGATGATGTCAAACCTCCTGCTTTTGAATGCGGATCCTTCTCAAAACCGCACAGAAACAGCACAAAACAGAGACTTCAATTCAAAGACCTAACTGTGAACTTTGACAGCTATACAATATCACAAAGCTACAGCATTGAGAAACTTGGTGTCAATGCTTGAGCCATTCATTTCAAAAACACATTAACACCACCGCAGAAAATATACACAAAATATTGCCAAGATTTTACCTATTTTATCTACCTCAAACACAGAAACAATGCCATTGTCACCTCGACTTGACTAGCTGAACAAAATGTAGCACTGGCAAACTGCAGCTAATGCCAAATGCTGCGGCGAGAATACTAACCGGGCCAGAAAATATGGCCACATTACCCCTGTCCTGATCTCCCCACATTGACCAATCAAAGCCCGGGCCGATTGATTTCAAGGTATTCCTATTAACATATAAAGTACTACATGGACTTGCCCCATCTTACCTGTCAGACCGTATTACCCCACACACATCATCAATTCCATTCCAATTCTACACAGATATTCAATGTATGTACATTATGCATGTGCTCCTCTATATGTAGTTTTCATTGTTGATGGCAGGTGACAGTGAAATTGATACCATCGATGTACTATGGAATCAAACAAGGAAAGAACACATACATTTGCCTCATCCTCTGCGCTCAGAATGATTCTTGTATTTATTCCATTATCACACAGTTCCGTTCAGCGGTTTCCTAATGAAAGATAAACGTCTTTTTTGGCTTCTGTGGAATGCTGATGCACTGAACTGATTTGATCACAAAAAAAAATACCTTTGAAAAATAGATATGTGACCCTGCAATTTCTTAGTAGCATATTGAAGGTGCAGTGTGTAGAATTAGTGGCATTTTGCAGAACGGCCTTGGCAGAAATGGAATGGAATATAATATTCATAAGGATGTTTTAATTTGTGTATAATCCCATGAAAATGAGAATCGTTGTGTTTTCGTTACCTTAGAAAGAGCCGTTTATATCTCCATGCACCGCCATGCTTCTACAGTAGCCTAGAACGGACAAACCAGACACTGGCTCTAGAGGGGGACTTCAGCATTTTTCACAGCCACCGTAGATTCTCCTCCACGGACACCATCATTTTGCACCGCCACGGACACGGAGGGGAATTCAGTTGGTTGCAATCTGCAACCTCACTGCTAGTTGCTACTAAAATCTACACACTGCATCTTTAATGCTGGCAATAATTTGTCACTGGCACAGTATACAGTACACATATATTCACTATTCGCAACTAACCCTGTCCTCATTATCTCAATGACTTTATTTCCAACTTTGGACATCATAATCGCTAGATGGGAGAGGCACTCAATGGCCATGTCGGAGTGTTGAAAGAGGCAGAAAGATTTGGCCTGCAATAAAATGTCATCTGGAAGGTAATGAAAACGCTGATGACAATGGGTATATAATAACTTCTATTTAACTTCCACTGACCAGGCAACACTGACCAGATAATGGAGGGGGAATGCGAAAAGGAAGAAGTTCACACCAAGCCAACAGAAGGTAATGATATGGATTGATGTAATTTCCCTGTGATGCACCTTAATGTGATCAGCCTCTAAACGGTATACTGGTTTTCTCATTGATTTGTTTCACAATTCAATACGGTTATGGTTTTGACTGAACTTTAAACACTATTGAGCCTTGTAGTATTTTGTGGAATTGGATGTTTGAACTGAACGGAAAAAAAATACATGGACTTTTTAAAATGCAATTTAGACCATTTTCGAAATCTTAACGTTTCCAAGCAAAGCCTGGTTTCAACCAGTCTGATTGAATGGGGCACATTTTGCCAGACCACTGTATCTGTATCTATTCAGAAAATGGCATCTGTATCAGAGGAACACAAGCATATTTTTCTATTGGCAATCCTGTCAGTGAAAATGACTGATAATCATAAAAACATTCTGATAATCATAAAAATATCTGAAGAATCTATCAATAAAATGTGGATGAAGCAAAAAAAGAACCACAATGAAACTTTGAATTGAAAATGATTGCATAGTGGACACATAGATAACTATGGACTATCATAACAGGAACCGCATTATTGCATTATGAATGTATGTATTGGTCATGGAAATGACATGGTAACCAAATCAAGTGACCATATTGTCCAATTTGTTTTGAAGCAGATAACATGTACAGTACAGTAGGAGGAGGCTACGCCACTTAACATTTCCTCTGCCGTGCATAAAAAATTTGTGTTCATTTGATCATTTATTACCAAAGACAGAATTAAAGTCCACTGAATGACTCAACTAATTTTACACTAGTTTCATGAAAGCAAATTAAACACAGAACATTTTTCATCTGACTACGCATGGGGTTTATGCCCAGATACGTAGATTGTACCCACAATTTTCGCTTTTTTAATATCACGTTTTTCATTTTTCAAATATTTGACATAACTCTAATCAGTATAATAGTGGCAACAGTTGTCCAAGCAAATAGTCACAGAAAAAATAGATATCCTTAATGATTATTAATATTTCAGTGAGGGCATTCTGAGTAGCCAAGTGCATTAAAGATGGTTGCTGGGCCCCAAGGTCATGAAACACAACTGCTCTCTGTTTAACTGCAATTACTCAGATTCCTAAGATGCAATACTGTGCAAAAGTTTTAGGCACTTGTGAACAAAACGCTGTAAAGTGAGGATGCTTTCAAAAATAATGCCATGAATAGTTTTTATTTATCAATTAACGACATACGATTCACTAAAATAGCGCCGGCGCGAATAGTACCATGAATTGCGCATCAATTGCGTCCGCTATCAGCGCCATCTTAGCGTCCGATTCACAGAAGATATTGTGCTAATGATATGGCAGCGCAAACACGGCTCCAGAATCTCCATCATTTATGCCACTGCTCTACACTTGCGTGTTTTACAAATTATCACTTAAATAAATATTAAACTTTAAATAATTGTCGGACAGTAGTTATTTTGATGATTGTATTTTGATTGATTCAAGTGTTTAATGAAAATGGAAAATTGTAAGGAAATCCAGGAGTGCGCCAGTGCCGACCCAACAGGGCGACCCAACAGGGTCCCTGTTGTGCGTAACCAGTGACGGGGGTTAGAGACCCCGTCCCAATGTTGACAGGTCCTCTGATGCACGAGCGGAGGAATCGGTGCCTTTTTTTTCTCTCCGCACAGTTAGTACATGCTTTCTGTAGGCGGTAATAGCTTCAGTGCAACTGCGTGTGGATATTAGTGCCGGGGTTTGTGAATTGAACGCATTTTGCAATGAGGCTCATTTGCATAGAAAGGGGCCAATTTAGCGCCAAATGTATGCATAATACTTCATTTAAATATGCGCAAATGGCACAGGCGCACCGATTTGCGGGTGCTTTGTGAATTAGAAGCTTGCATTTTTGGTTATTTGCGGCAGTTTAGTGGCTGCAAAAGCGACGCAAACCTTTAGTGAATCAGGCCCAAAGTGCGGTAAACACAAAAAACCTTAATCAAATCAATTCTCTTAGGTATACTTGCGCACAGGTATGCTTGGAACAACCTACCCGGCAGGTAGGTTGTTCCAAGCATCTTGGAGAACTTCCCACAGTTGTTGTTCATATAATCCCAGACTGACTCGATAATGTTGAGATCAGGGCTCTGTGGGGTCCATACAATCTGTTGCAGGACTCCTTGTTCTTCTTTTCGCTGAAGATAATGCTTTATGACTGTCTGACAGTTATTTTATATCTTCTGCATTAGTGTGTCAATATGTCGGTAGCATGACAACGACCCTAAACATACAGCTAAAGACAAATGTGCAGTACAGTAGAGTACAGAGTGTGCAGTACAGTACTGTATATCAGAATGTGTTATCTGCAACCCATTAGCTGGTAACTATAAAGCCATAACTGGTACCTTCTTTCAGCATGGTACAGGTAACTATTTGGCTGCGTGTTATATTAGCCCTGGCATTCAGGTTTTTCAGCAGACCTTTTATTTTTATTTATTTCCATCCAGTAAATGCATTTCTATAGGACGCTGGGATGCTTCTGAGCTGCTTGTCAACCTGAACAAAAACCACAGCCCTTTTCGGCTTAACTTTCCTTTTTTTATTTTTTTGATTCATGGCTTACTAAAATAATGAAAGTAAAAACATTTTTTTAGATAAGTCACAAAAATGCTTGAATGTAACCCTTAGTAATTCAAGGAATATCGAAATGTACTTATAATCCAATTACCATAGTTTTCTCTGCATCTAAAAGGATTTCAGTTACTTTTTTTTAAATTACAAAATGTTTCTATGCTCTCTAACCCTGGCTGTAGGCTTATACAACTGTGCTAAAATTATGACTTAGCTATGACATATCAAAGCATTGACGGCTTGCATGTTTTTGCATTACTTATCATTCATACTTTGACATCTTTTCCCCCTCAAATGTCACATCTTTATTCCAATATATTTTTTTAATATTGCGTTCCTAAAATGATCTTCTCAATTCCATTCAACAATTTATGACTGCATATAGTATTAAAGGGCCATCAAATAGGAAGGACAATGGCAAATAATAATATTTATATTTCCGACAGCACTAGTTCGCAATCATTTTTATGGGAGGAATCTCTCGCTTAGTTTGCACTTTTCCGTTTGTTGAAATACATTTGATGAAATATAGTTGACATGAAATGAATTGTCATTTTAATAATTAATTAAATAATCTTAAGGAATTTTGCCATACCGTTCAACAAGGGATGTCTCAAGGACCAATACCAAGTCAATGTCAAAATTCTGAAAAAGCAGTTTACTAGTACTAGTTTCTCATTCAGTATCTGTAACATAGAAGAGTAGGATTACTTTTAATGACTAGTAATTATTTATTTATAATTTAAGATGATCTATCAGTTTTTTTTTAATAAAAAGTGCATCCCTAGAGAGTTCATATTTTACAAAATTACTAAATAGATTTTTGGTTGAATCAGTGAGCAGTGCCCGCGAGGAATCATTTAATGTGGGGGCAAAATCCCTGACTTGGAAAAGTTCGCTTTACACTTTGTGATGAGTCACACATGAGAAATGGAGTATTAAAACCAAGCCAATGGTT
Source organism: Cyttopsis rosea (assembly GCA_900302355.1). NCBI lineage: Eukaryota > Metazoa > Chordata > Actinopteri > Zeiformes > Parazenidae > Cyttopsis > Cyttopsis rosea. Next base: position 10,564 of record OMKR01078579.1, read on the forward strand.
CAATAAATAATACAAAGGTATTGGTAAAGTACCCTGGGCAAAAGAGAACCATGTGAGGTGAGGGCTTACAATTCAGGCATATAAATTAAGTTAAGGAAGACTGAATATGCATACCTTCACAGATGCCACCGTGCTAATGTTACACCATTATATTAAGTAATGCTTTAAGTTAAGTCACACTAAATCCTTAGACCTTTAACAGGAACCTATGGCAGATGATAATTATGGAACCTGCCCTAGATGTCAAATTTATTGTATTTTCTGCACTTCCATCTCTGGCTATTACATCTACCACACAAAGAGCAAGGCCCATATTAAAGTAACAAGGCTGCTTAAATAGTCTTTCCTAAAGCAGTCTTCGTTATCTTGGCTAGTCATTTGTATGGTTAATATGGCTACTTTCGGGAACTGAGTGATTTGACAGTCAGTGACTTCAAGTGACACATCTGCAATTCCAATGGAGGCTTTTGTGTGAAAACTGGCTAGGGAGGCAGCAAGCTGAGAAAAGAGAAGAAAATGGGGGGAAAGGTTAAAGAAGAGAAGGAGCCCTGCTAGTGCTAGATAGTCCAGATGGAAAACAAGGCAATTAGCAGCAGAGGAGAGGCCGGGCACGAGTTCCCGGCTCAAACAGTAGGTCTTTCTCTAGTGGAATATGCTTGCGCCTGTGCTTGTATCTGTGTGTGTTTTCAGAGCAGAGCAACGGGCTGGGTCCAAGAGAAAACAAGAGAAAGTCACAGACATCAAACAAACTGTCATGATTTGGACAGCAGTCAGCCTGTAGCACATTCACCATGCAATTAATTAGAGCTAGAGGTAAACGGTTATGGTCTGATGTCAAGGTATCCATTAAATCCCAACGCCATGAACCATTTCAAATTCAAAGGTTGTTGAAATGTATTCATGTACAAACACACAGAGCGCAATGATCGACACTGTGCTTCAATAATTAAGCGCAGTGACAATAATAATCTCTGTTGTACTATTTCAATTATAATAACAATAATCTCTTCATGCTTTGTACTGGACCCCTAATTATTCCCAAGCAACAGTGAGTGTTTTTCTTAATATTCACGAGTGAAACGACCAGTCTTTGTGTCCTGAAGAGGTTTGTTCTATTGAGGACGTCCACTCAGGTTAATTCACATGATTTTGTTGAGCTCTTCTGGGGGATGACTACAACATGACCGACTCTAATTGATAAAACGGACAAGTCAGGAAAGGAAGGAAAAAAAAAAAATCAGTAAAGACGCTGACACTCTTGACACTTTTGTGTCCACCCATCTTCGTGATGACAATGCTCCCACTGCAACTGAGAGAAGAGCCCAAAGCAGATTTGTGCCGAAACTGCATTAAAATAAAGAGAGGAGGGGCATGACAGGAAAGGAGCGATTGAGAAACAAAGAGGCTTCTGGATGAGTGGATGAGTCAGGGTAAATAGAATAGGCTAAGCATTTTAAAATAATGTGTGAATATATTCTGGCAGGAGAAGCAAAGATTAATTTGATAGCACCTGATCGCTTTACTGTCAAATTAACCATTGAGAGGGGTGGGCCTGCAATTGGGAAAGAAAGACTGGTTCTCCTATATGTACTGTAGCTTGTTTTTATGTTGAGCCTTTTATAATCTTTATGTTCTCCATCAAGATACGCTGACCTGGTTAACTAAATGCAGGGCTCAAATAAATGTAGGTGTGATAACGTCAATGTTTTCAGGATTATTTCTAAGATAGCTGGTCTGTAAACAATTAGCGTCGCAAGTGAAGAACCACTTTTAATGCCCCATTCAAAAGCAAAGATAATAAAATACCTCTCTTTGTCCTCTGTATGGTGTCAACATGGCAGAAAATCACATATGGGCTAGATGAATAGAACAAGTTGTTTCAAAAAGATTCCTGGGAAAATAAACCTTAATGTTTTTGGGGAGCTGGAACTCCGGAAACATCACTTTGGGGGACAAATAGGCAGTAAACAAACTCCTGTCTCTCCACTCCAAGAGAGAGCTTCATGGCACTCCAGCAGAGTATGGATCAAAGCAAGAAACGCTCCAACATTCAATAGCACCCACGCCTGTTTGGGGGCAGAACACAGAAGGACTCCTGCTGGGAGAGAGATGGGAGGGATGTGGGTCTTTATCTGCCCATAGTGGGAGGATGAGAGAGATGGTAAAGCAATATTTCCTGTTGTTTCTAAAAATCAATAGATGTGGTCTATTCCTTACCCTGAGGGTTGCTGGCTAACCCAATGCTAGAGAGGCCTTTCAACTTTGTACGTACCTTAGACACACAAGGAACGATGATAGACCTCTATTCAACACAGGAATAGACAATGAATAAAATACAAAAATGACTACTAGAGATTAATTTTTTCCTCTGAAATTCAACATTTTTCTATAGTATATCGCACATGTCTTCCTCTAAAGGCTTTTTAAGAGCTTTTAACTGAATAGAGCAAAAAACGAGAATACCATTTTCATCAGTTAGAAAGAACAGAACCGTTTTCAGGGTAGAGCACTTGCAGTAAATACTTTTTACTCCATAATCTTCATCAAGTACATCCCGAGAGATGATGGACAGATGGATGGCTAAATGCATCTGACGTTTCAGAACACAAACAGGAGAGAACGAAGGCTTCCATAGTGGAGGGTACAGCAGGAGATAAAGAAGGCAGTCACAGCACACAAGAGGCAACATTAAACAGACAGACGAAGAGATAGAGACGCACACAGAGAGAGGGAGGGTTGGATGAGTGGGAGATAAAAATAAATGTGATGGTTGGGGGGGGCAAAAAGGAAACAAAGGCAAGGGAGAGAGTTTCAAACCGACTAATCCATTTCAATATCAAGGCTACGGCTGCTTGTTTACTTAAAACAAAAATAGGGTAGAAGTGAAAGGAGGTAGGTGAAAGAAGGGGAAATTGGTTATGGGGAGAAATTAGTCCATCTACCTTTATGATACCTGTTGCTAAACAATACTTTTAAATGTCTCAACCTACGTTTTAACAATTAATTTACATGTTTTTACATGCAAAATCTAGTGGACCGATACCTGCTTTTCATCAATAGCTAAAAATCAAACCCTGACAGCTGAGGGTGATTAAGACCTAATCGGAGGATATAGAATATTTCTATATTGTATAGTGTACAGAGTATAGTGAAATTATGTTGCAGATTAACAGATAAAACAGACGCAGAGAGATCTCTGTTGGAGCAGGTTAAACAGGAAAGCATGTGGGCGGCGGGTGGACATAAAGGGAGAGAGTGGTAACTCATCAGTGGTGTGTTGAAAAGGCAGGGTTGTCACAGTCCGTTTGGCACATGTCCTCCTTTCATCACATCGCCACAGCTGAGAGGAAACAAACAACTGATGCGTCTGTGTGTATGAGAGAGAGAGAGAGAGAGAGAGAGAAAGAGATTGGTTTGACATTCAGACACAACTCAATAGTGTTATTGCACTTCAGAGTAATACTCCCTTCCACACCAACCCTGCTTTACCAAAGGTACTTGGAGATAGCATAACCAAGTTGTGGCACAACATACTTATGACCTTTGAACAGTTACGTAGAGCCTTCCACCTCCCAGCTACTCTATTCATTTCTTCAAGTATTTACAGGTCAGACACTTCATAAGTACACTTCAGGGAGGAAACTCCACTCCCCTAAAGCTCCTGCCAATTGATGATATTCTAAAAGGTATCAAACACCCCAGAGGCATCTTGTCCTTAACATATAACAGAATTTTGGCCTTCACAGAGACTAAACCCCTAAACACCAGGGCCAAATGGGAGCAAGACCTGGACTTTTGAAGACAATGAATGGGAATCACTATGTGAGAAGGCACCAACCTTCTCAAATAACAGCCGCCATAAGCTTCTGCAGTTAAACATTCTCCATAGAACCTATTTTACACCAGAAAGACTCCATAGGATAAATTACAGATCTTTGCCCTAGATGCGAAACAGAGACTTGTAACCTTATTCACATGGTCTGGGGATTAAATAAATTAAAACATTACTGGGGTTCAATATTGGAGTCTCTTAAAGAGATTACTGGGTCTGAGATCCCCTGTTCACTTATGTCTGACATCCCTCTTGACAAAAGAAATAAGGTGTGATTTATTAAACTGGCCATGATTGAGGGTAATAAATGTATCGCTCTGTTATGGAAAAGTACAGACCCTACTCCTGTCTCCATGTGGCTCAAAGAAATCTCCTCGTACATGGCATCACAAAAAATGTTGTTCAATCTCAAAAGAAAACCACATCTCTTTCATAAATGCTGGTCTGGTTTTAGGAACTACATAGGAAAGATTTCACAG
>OMKR01078701.1:2057-12501 GCA_900302355.1 Cyttopsis rosea
TAATAAAATAAAATAGAATAAAAAGTACAGTATAAATAAAATAAAAATTGCCAAATATACAAAAAATACAAAATAGAAACAAATATATATATATATATATATATATATATATATATAAAAATATACAGAATATACAAATGCGATTCTATGCACGGGATAGGTTAATGATAAGTTATTGGAATGGGTATATAGGGTGTTATGATAAATATCCTATGCAGAAAACATACACAATATATACATTTTACTTAGAAATGAGCCTATGTATTTAAGTTGTTACAGTTTCTTTCCAACCATCATTTTTATGGTATCATTTTAATTCAAATTATTAAAATTTCACCATACTGTATAAATGTTTCTGAGCAGGTTTTTGAAAATAAATCACAGCCACATGTGTGTAATTTAACCTAATTCCTACTGATTTAGAATTGTTTGGTATTGGTGTGTGTCCCACCTGCGCTGGTAGAGGAAGAGGAGGAAGAGGAGCTCATCTCTGAAGCAGGAGAGCTGATGGGAGGAGGAAAAGGATCCGGTGGAGGAGGAGGAGAAGAAGGAGACACAGGAGCACAGGTCCGAGACAAAGGTATTCACTCCCTGTTGAGAAAGAAGAGGGCTGGTCATTTTTGTTTACGCCAAGTTATTTTATTTATATACAGTATTCATTAAGTGCAGATAAATATTCAGATGTCCTATACAATTGCACAACGGGCCTGAGATGTATCCGTGGTCATTCTGGCATTACAAAATGAAATTCAAGGACTTTCAAGTACTTTTTAAGCACTATTTTTTTTTCATTTTCATGGATGCAAAACAAATATAATAAATTTTCAATGTGATCTTTTAAAAAAATTTTTTTTATTATGTTACGATATTAATGACAAAACCATGGGGAGCACAAAATGAGCTATTTTCAAGGTATTCCAGTACTGACATTCAAGCACTTCAAGCACCTCAAGGACAGTAAGAACCCTGTGTATAGTTAGGCAGTATAACAAATGATATGATATATATATAAATCATGTATTTAATTCCTGTGTATGCATGTGAATTTTGTTTAATGCCGTTACTCACCCTGTACATCAACACAGTGCCCTGCAGATGCCCCACGGACTTCAACTGAGAGAGAGAGAGGGAGAGAGAGAGAGAATGTTTATGAAACACAATGAATGGAATATTAAATCAGATACAAGATGCAAATCATTTCATCTATCTATCTATCTATCTATCTATCTATCTATCTATCTATCTATCTATCTATCTATCTATCTATCTATCTATCTATCTATCTATCTATCTATCTATCTATCTATCTATCTATCTATCAGTCTGGACTCACCTTGTGATTGATGTAAAGCTGTGGAGCCATCGACAAAAAGCCAAAGGCGTAAACTCCTGTTGGAAGGAAGAGAGGAATAGCGGACAAGAGAAAAAAGGGGGAAAATGAAGGTAAACAACAAAACAAACGCATAAAAATATTGGGATGCAGCGTCATCTGTTGTATTTAATAATGCTACTTACCAGTCACCAGGCTGTTGATTAACCAGGAGTAGTAACTACCAACACAGATATCATCAATTAGGACACCCAGTCAAGTTTCATTTTCCAATCTCACTCTGGTTTGAACCTAATCTAAGATGGGTTTGGGTTGACATGGAATTTTAATATGACAAAAATATTTATAAAATGTTCCAATTCATTTGTTTGACCTATTTCCATATTTACTCTTCACACTTTTATTTTGAAAAATGCTCTATAAATAAAGTTATTATTATTATTATAAGTATTATTATAATAACTATAATAATAACACTACTAATAACTCGATTTTATAAAATTAGATGCTCTATTCATCCCCAGATGGAAATTAATTAATTTAACCTTTATTTAATCTCGAAAATCATTGAGGGCAGCCCTCATTTTGAATGATGACGAGAATACATCAACGAGAATACATCAAGTATCATAATAAATACACAAGGGAAGACAACCAACAAGAAAAACGACACAACAACAGAGCACAGTCAAACACAGTTAATAACAGTTACATTGATGGAGCACTTAGTGATCATGACCCTAAATTGACCTACAGATACATTACTATCAAGTTTCAATGCGTGTTGTGAGAGTGTGCAGCACAGAATGTAAAAGCAGTTTTTCCGAATAAAGTGTTTGCAGCGGAACATTGAGCATTAACCAATTACTAGAGCGAGTTGAGTGATGACTATAGGACCGGTTGAATAATATATGGTGGTAAATTGCCAGTGGGGCAATTTATGGGGCTTTATGTATGAATAAAAACCAATGCCTGTCACGTCTTACTGTAAGAGATGCCCATCAGACCTTCACATGTAATATGAAATGACTGGAATAACTATGACCAGTAATAAATCTTAGGGCGGAGTGATAAACTGAATCTAGGGGTTTACAAATGGAGGCAGATGCGTGTCTATAGATAACGTCACCACCAAGACAGAAATTGCAAATTGAAATTGCAGTGTCATAGCAGCCAGCATCAGAACAAATAGGCGTCAATCACATGTAAAGTAATAAAAATGTTGGGAAAAAAAAAAAAATCCTGAACTCAAATGAATGAACTCTAAATAATGAAAAAATAATGAAAATAATAAGCATTGTCATGTATTGTAAGTGCCACCTCCTTACCTCTTGTAGCGCAGGTAGACCTGGGAGAAAATGGCTCCGCTGATACACAGAGGGTAGACCAGGTAGGAGAGGTACCTGCAAGCCTGACCACAGACGACAAGACCTTTCAGTTGAATTTTAGGTCAAACTCTGACCACATCGAGAGAACCATTAGACAGAATCACATACTGTACCTGAGTGTCGTACTCCACCGTCTTCCTCTCCGCCTCCTCCAGCTTCTGAACCTGAACACAGCGAGACAGAAGGTCAACATCTTCATTCAATCATTTTTGTTTGCAATATACAATCCCCCTGAAAAGTGAAAAATTGAGTTAATTTCATCTGGGTCAATGAATTAGGTTTTCTATTCATAGTTAATGAGTGGGTGACACCGTTTTAACTGTAGAAATAGAGCGCTGCTTTGGATAATGTGCACCCCCCAGTCAAGTTCATACGCTGTCAATACATTCAAGTAATTTGTCTTTTTAAGTCGCTTTAATTGTAGTGGCTCGTGGTCATTCACTCCAGGTTCCCTTCTAAATAGTTGCGCTCACGTGAATAATGGACCTGTAGCTCTTCCATTTGATGTGGATCTTGAAGACTTTGAAGACCTTCCATACCTGGGGGAACGGAACGGGATCGGGGTCAACAAATAGACAACAATTACTATATGAGACAGTGAGACTCGCTTTGGATTGGCAGAGTGTCTGTGTACTGGAAATGATTTGGACAAAATCTTAGACTAAATGACACTTTTATCTTTATCTGGACCAACTGAAATGGCCATTCTCACTCATGGTTTAAAATAGACTCAGACTTGCCTTAGTCTTGGTTTAAAATAAAATCTGATCCCCAGAAGGAAGATTAGAGCTAGAATAATCTAGGTCTAAGTGAAGGCTCAAATTAAACCTGGTCAGAGGCAGGTTTATCCTCACGGTCGACCTTGACAACAGAGGACATGGATTATCTGGACCAGACCAGACAGAAGGAGTAGTCCTTAAGTACCTTAGTCTAGGATTTCCTAGTCTGGAACTAATTAAATAATCTCAAATTAAGCAACGTCTCAGAAAGGCATTTTTAATTTAGTAGGATTTGTTTAGTCCTGATTTAGATTAAACCCCGTCTGTGAAACCGTCCCATACAGTTCTGCTGCCTGAAAGTGAGCCTCTAGCTGCAAAAAGGCTAATGAATTATGGATGTTAGTGCAGGTTTAAGGTTAAAGAGTCGACACATACACACACACACATATATGTCTGTTTCCATGTGAATACAGTGAGTGCCGTGGTGGCGACGTACCTCTACGCACGCTCCCAGTCCCACAGGAACCAGCACCAGCAGACTGGTCTCCTCGAGCAGGTGGAGGAAGATCAGCAGGGTGCTCAGACAGCGCCACAGAACTACAGACGCAACATGAGGAAGAAAGAAAGAAAGAAAGAAAGAAAGAAAGAATTCTAAATGAAATGACACAGCACCGAGTGTCGATGACGGTCAGAAGTCTGAAATCTTTTATTTCTACCTGCATGATAATGCAGCTAAAGCTGTGAACTTTTGATTTAAAATGAGGTTGTTTATACGCTTAAAGAAATCAGCTGCAATATTCACTCCGGCGTAATTGTATTTTAGTTGACGGGGAATCAAAATTTGTGGAAACAGAACGGTGCTTTTGGAGCATATTTTTAGCCAAAAGTCAAACTAAAAATGGACACATTCCTGCCAAGAATATATTTTCTTTATTTAAAAGTTTTAAAATTAACTCCCTCACTATGGCAGATCTTTGAAGACTCAAACTAAGTTGAGTTGGCTGTGATTTAACATCCGTAATGGATAACAATATGTGTTGTACATATTGTTATTATCATTATTATTATCATTGTTTGTAATTATTATTCATCATATTGATCCTAATTATTAATTAATGTAATTATTATTATTTATCGTCATCTTATCATCATGTGTTTTGATTTAAGGTCAGTTGATCAGAACTAAAAGTGTGGAAGTAAATGTCAAACCTACTGTAATGTGTGGGTTGGTGAGAGAGAGAGAAATATTCTACAGGACTTTTTTTTTATATGATTTTATATTTTCTTTATATATTATAATTTGTTTGATCGCACATTACACACCGCCATTTTAACAACTTCCAGCCAATAAAACACTGTAGTGCGCCTGTATCCACCACTGAGACCACATGGCTCTAGTGCTTATAGAATTTTTGTCCATTTCTCTACGTGTTTACCGAGGAGGTATTGCGAATATGTAATAAAAAAATAATTATAGTGCTTGTTAACAAATATGTCGACCGGGAAACGCCCGTCTGATGTCACACTCTATAATTGGAGGAGTCGGATCGTTCTCACCTGCCTTCCTGGACATTCCTGCCATGCTGCTCTTTTTCCTCCAGCAGCTGATGTCGTTTTTCAGGGCCAGGAACTCGCAGATGAGCTGCAAAGCATAAGAATAATAATTCAAAAAGTGGGAATGGTGCAGGTGGTTTGTTTGTGTGCAGCGCACTGTGGTCTTACATGCAGCGCCGTGACCAGCGCAGTGAGCAGCAGCAGGTAGAGGTTGGAGCCCAGCAGCGTCTCCTTGATTTCATCTATGTTTTCCTCCGTGAAGCCTTGAAATCAAAATTAAATCGTTAATCGGTTAATTATTAGTGGAATTTTGTAAGGCTTGTTGTTTTTCTCTTCAAACTCAAACTGGATTTAAAATGTAATATTACCAAGTCTACCACACGAGCATAGTCTAAATGTGTAAGATGTATTTTTAACACCTTTAAAAAATCAACTGTCACAGCTCTGGGTAAATATTAAAAATACATCCTATCACGTAATAGCACCGAATTTTTACATAATAATAATAAGAATAATAACAGTATTAGGGTTGCTCACCAAACTGCCGTAGGGAGTAAACTACGTCCTGCAGGTGCACCCAAAACCTGAACCTCCTGAGAGAGATTCCCTCGTAGGACACAGCGAGAGGGAGCTGCGGGGTGCTGCCGTTGATTTCCTGTGAATGACGGACGGACGGCTGGACGGTCAAAAAGGAAGCTGAGCAGACGGGTGAAATATACGAAGAGAGCGTGCATGGGTCGTACCATGAAGTCCCTCACTCTGACGCTGAGCTGATCCACCAGAAGCAGAGGAAGGTAGACCGTCTTCCTCCCGTCCTGAGAGCTGGAGAACAGGAATGGAGGCTTTTATTGATGCGAGTGGTTTAGGCCTAGACCACAAAGCTTTGTTCTTGTTTTGATGAGTGAAAGTGGTCAGGCAGGCCTGGTGTAGAGCTCCTGGCTACTAATAATATGGTACTCTTTTAAACTTTTAATTTAACTGGATGCTCCTGCAACCCCATTGGACAGGCTTGGCTTTAGGCTCGGCTTTAAGATTGACATTTTTATTTTTAAATGGATACTCCTGTAACCCCATTTGACTAGACTCTACTTTAGGCTTGACTTTAAGCTTGACTTTGAGCTTGACTTTAGGCTCTACTTCATAAGCTTGACCTTAAGCTTGACTTTAGTGACTTACACGCGCATGTGACGCTTCACGTCGCTGGGGAGTCCTGCTCTGTTGAAGACAAAGTGGTCGGACATCACAGTGACTGACAGGCGCGGTTTCCAATAAGAAACGGGACTCTCTGATCTGGAAGAGGCTTCCTAACAGAGAGAAAATGGAAAATTGACAGAGCGGTACCAAGTAGAACATTTCAAAATCGATCTCTAAATCAAGACCCTTTTACACAGAGGATTCTGCAATAATGCCGCCTTTGCCTTTTTACACAGAACCAAGCAAAGACGGCAAATTGCCGCCCCGGTGTGTGCGAAGCCGGTTTTCTGGAATCACGGGGGCATGGTCAACCTAATTATTTTAAATTATAAAAAATATTTTTAATTATTTAATTGAATAGCCTCGGGTGAGGACGGTGCAGGCAGTGGAGCTGTGGACCCGTGTTGCCTGAGCGTGGAGACGTGCGGACTGGCAGTGAACCGGTGGAGAAAGACCCTTCCTTCTCCGGAGGCTATTTTATTATTTTATTATTTTATTACTTTATTTATTATGAGGACAGGTTGAAAATGATCACTGATTTAATAACACTGGGTTAGTGTTCTTGCGTCCGGGACTCCGTATAGGGCGTGTGTGTAAAAAATCGTATTTAAAAATAAAATAAAATAGAATAATAATAAGAATAAAGCATATGAATGTGAATTTGAATTTTAGAGGAATATCTCCAGCGCTGTGACTAGACGCAGCTGCCGAGTGGAGTCTTTTTTTTTCCTCCGACCAATGAAAAACTTGGTCACCAGAACGTCACTCCCCTGCGCCGGCTTGCCGCTGTCCCTTATTATACAGACGGCGTTCCGGCTCCGTTTCGCCTCTGTCACTACCTCCGCTGGCGGTACAGAGGCGGGTCAACTCTGCCCCCCCCCCATTCCATCTCCGTACCTTTTATACAGAGCAGCGTTGCGGAATAAAGGTGCAACAATGCCGGCTTGGATAGGCTGTGTAAACGGGCTTAAGACACTAAGGTCAAATCTGCATTGCCAGTGCATTCAGGGGAACCTGCTTCAGGGATCTTGAAGGATAATATATTTTTTTAGGCGTGGCGATGCCACTCCCATTCTACCTTACGCTTCTCCCTCTGTCCTTCTGCGCGTCTCGGTGTGCTGTAGGTGGTGAGCTTGGCGGCATAGTGGACTTCTTTGCCATCCTCCAAAGGGGAAACTCCAGCTTTGTGGATGTACACCACTGCATAGAGACTGCCGTTAGCACGGGTCTCCTCTGGTATCAGGACATTCACCTTTCTAAAGAGGAGGAGGAGTAAAGAATTGAAAAAAGGGCAGGTCAGGTAAAACTTGAATTCCAGCTGAATGACTGAATGAATGTAAGGTCATCTTCATTGGAGGACGTGCACGACAAACCTACTTTTCAAATGCAGAATGTAGGTCAAAGGGTTCGATTTTGAAAACCAGGTTGAGCTGGCTGTCATCCGGGACCAGACAGGTAAAAATACTCAACTAGTTCAAACAAAAGAAGTACAGCGTATAAGAGTTAAAATAGAATACGGAAACATAGAGTAGAAAAGATGAAAATGCATTGTAAAAAAAGAAAAAAAGAAAAGCCCTCTTTTGAGACACAGTAAAATACAGGGTGCTACTGTAATCGTGAGTGCTGGAGTTCTTCTTTACTGAGTGTGATTGACATGCCACTTTATTTTTTAATTTTTTTTAATTTCATTAATTTACATACACCAGTTCATAGGTTACAGCAACGGAAATGCATATGTAGGTTTAATAAAATTTACAGTATATATATGTAAAATTTTATTAAAGAAAATACATTATGTTTTAAAATCCCTTTGATAAAGTCCCTTAAAATCCCTTAATTAATATGATGGTATGACGATATTTTTTATACTGTTTTTTCCCCTTATTTTATTTTTTTTAATTATTATTAAGGGAATACTGTATGTACTGTAATGCAGTATACACATGTCTTTTTCTACTGTTTTTTTTACCTTAATGTTTCCACCTTTAAACACACACACAGACACACAGACACACAGACACACACACACACACACACACACACACACACACACACACACTCACCTCTTCTAGAAATATTCACAGTTCCCTTTAACGCTTCTGACTTCGACTGTGAATTAATAATATAAAAATCTCATTTCGCTCATATCTTCCACACTGATCTAGACCTAGTGACCAGACCCACCTGCAGTCGGGGTCTGTCCCCCAGGTAGGAGGAGACGCACTGCTCCCCTCTCGCCCGGTCGCAGGGTCTGGTGTTCATGAAGCCGTACAGCACCCAGGCGGTGTGCAGCGCGTACACCACGAACACCCCCAGGAAGACCTTCGCTAAGGAGCTCGTCTTACTCCCGCTGTCTCCCCCCCCGGGCTTGGAGCAACACGAGGGAAACATGCTGCTAGTTTTTTGGTTTATAAAGGTACAGCCGTCCACGTTAAGCTCTTCCCCTCCTCCTCCTCCTGCCGCAGCAGCAGCAGCAGCAGCAGCAGCATCCTTCCGGTGGCCAGGTGTCCCGGATGTGATCTGATCTCTGCATCCACTGGGGAAGATGCTGATGCTGATGCTGATGCTGATGCTGATGCTGCGTTCCAGTGGAACTCGGAAATCGCCCATTGCGAGTCGCTCGGCGTGTTTTCAGGAAATGTGTTCCCCTGTTAACGCTCCCTCGCTCAGGACGTCGGGTCTCGGATCTGCCACATCATTTCGACTCGGACTCTGTTCCGTTTCTCGTTTCCAACTAAGAGTTCAGATTTTTCCGAGTTCCGTAGTCACTGGAATGCAGCATGAGGCATGGTGGGCAACAGGGTTTCGTTTGGTTATTTTACGTTTTTACTTTCGTATTTGTATGTATTTTTATTAGTATCACAGAGCATTACATTTCAGTATTTAACTCCCACTTAAATTGGGCTGTATTATTTGTTTGCGTCCAACACGTGTACAAAAAGTCAGCTAGAAAGATTAAATAGTTTTATATACAGATTCCTAACAAACTAATAATAATAATAATGATGATGATGATGATGATAATACTAACAAACCGATAATGATGATAATAATAACAACAACAACAATAATAATGATAAATAGAAAATCCTACCTAACATTGAGTCTTCCTATATCTCAGCCTTTAATTTATAGATGTATATATATTTAATTAAAAAAATATATATAGAGAGATTTAATTAATTATATTAAATGCTTTTACAAAATGACGTCACTGTGTGCGTCAATATCCAGCATCGCACAGCATTGTGGGTATTGCATAGTGCGCTGCCGCTGCTGTCTTTCCACCCGGGACGTTGAAAACGGAGACAACAGCGACACCCGGTGGTCTGCAGGAGTTATAGCAACCCCTTTAATTAGATTGCAGAGAGAGCGCCTTTCCACTTGTGGACAATATCAATATATATCCTCTCGACTCTTCTGCTACTAAATTATTTATATATCCTATATCTGTCTATTCCATTGTACTCTATTCTACAAAAGCATAGGAATAAATATAAAATAATAACAGTTCAAGAAATTATTGCAATTCAAAACAGGCATAGACACGCACACAGGCACACACAGATGCATATACTGTAGATAAGAACAGACAGATAAAGAATGTACAGACGTAGCAGTCTATTCTTCATGCTGATATGTGTCCATTCTTCTGTTAATGAAGAATGGACAGATATTCTTATTTTCTATAGTATCCGGCGCTCATGTAATACACAACTTTCACCACAAGATGGCGGTGCTCAAACAGGGATGACGTGATACAAAGATTTCAACGAACTTTTTGAGTGTAAAGAAATTGGTCATGTTAAATACTAAACAACTAGCGCGTCACAATGTTGTACAGTAAATCACAGTAGAATATAATGCAAATAAATAAATAATAATAATAATAAAGGCAATTTTTTTTTAAATCCAGCAAAGTGAAAGAAAAGTTGCGTTCAAGTTCTCGTGCGACTATACAGGACACGTGGGTCATCTCCACTGGAACCATGTGTGGAGAATAGTACTATTTATTGGTGTTGATAAATGGTGCTCGGGGGAAGAGACCATCCATGAGTCACGCCATGTGGGACTGTCCCTTTGTGGGGGTGGTGCGAGCGAGGGCGGGGGTCCTGGTGAGGACGATAAGGGCGAATTTTGCCCTGACCCGGGCTGGTGTAGAGAGGGGATCCGGGGGGAGTAGGGAGCACTTCCTGCTCCGGCTGCTCACGAGCCTTTTCAAGATGCGCTTGTGGGGGGCCAGGCAGGACTTCATTGGG
>OMKR01078773.1:0-12253 GCA_900302355.1 Cyttopsis rosea
GTACCTGCCTCGAACACCCTCCTGATTACATCCTTCTCCTTTACTGCCATAGCTATCACAGGAAGAGGCCATGTGCCGAATTGCTGTTCCAATTTTCGTGGACTTAATTATGTTTTGTCAATACATGTCGTCTGATGTACATGTTGTTTCTATGTTTATTTGTTTCACCCGTGGTGATTCTCCCCCTCTTGGAGAAGTAATGATTAGTTGTTTATAGATAAAAACATGGTAAGATCGTGCTCCAAAGAGGGGGATTGGTGGTGGTCTTGTATAACAAAAAGCTGTGCTCTTGTCATCCCACAGGTCGTCCGCAGGACAGAGTTATTGCAGCAGTATTTGATAATTGAAGAATGACGTTGCAAAGAGTGGCATTGCAGGTTGAGAATTTTAACTCCACTTGCAGATTAACTCCTAGATGCAATGGCATAAAAACAACTAACCCTAACCTGTATGCCAAGCATGCTGACAGCACAGGTTAAAAGATAAAAAACAGAAAAACAAGTAGTATTATATCCAGGACTTGATTTGTTAGATACAGTCTGTGTAACCAAGACAGGTTTTACTATCAACTTAGGGTGGACATTTCATCCCTTGTGGTAAACAGGCCAGAATAATGAGTAAGAAGAAAGGAGAGAAGGCTCCACCTCCTAACTTAGACACTCCCCAGGCCTACATGCAAATCTCACACTCCACATGGGAAGTTGGAGATATGTAGTAAAAATGGAAAAAGTTACAAAGTTGACAAAAAGCAGCCCAAATGCATGACCCTCTACTGGCAGCTTTCAGCAAATCAAGCTGAAGGTAGTACAAGACATAGTGGATGCTAGAACAAAAGACAAAAAAGCCACATATAAGGCTGCAACATGGGAATCTTTTAGAATGGTCGACCGGTTAAGGGAGGTGAATGAGGAGACTCACAAGTTGAGGGGTGACCATCATAAGGAATTATTTTTCCCATAGCACCATGTACAACTGTTTGCCACCACCTTCCAGCACGCTCACACACATAGACTGACCGCCTTATATAAGGTTGCCCTCCAATAATTGGCTGGCACATACCATTTAAAAGGGTAAACAGACAATGCATAACACAAACACATGAATATACAATAAATATTTACATTTAACCATCACCAAAAAATATATATAATCTTAACAAATATTTAGACATCCAAATATAAACCTAATAAATATCTTACATAAATATATACATTTGACAGTCCTACGAACTCCCCTCTACCCACTTCCCACTTGTTGTTACCCTCCCGGAACTAATAAATAGCTGTGCGGGTTCCCCAGGGACTCTTTTACCCAAACACCCTGGGAGAAGGAAACAGTCATAGGTAAGTTTGTACATGACAGCGATTTCAATCTTAACGGTTTGTTAGTTTAGTGTCAAACCTTATGATACAAATATTCTGACAGTATTGAATCCTAAATCACTCAATCAAAGTATGTGCTTGTTCACAGGTGATGACGAAGTGGAACAACCCAGCGCCCCTCCGCGAAACACCAGACTGATGCAACCTCCATATCCACACAATAAATCAATAAATATGTTTGTTAAATACCATGTGTGTTTATTTAACCTGTGTACTAATATATGACAATCTGTGTATCAATTCACCATTTCTGTCTTGTATTAATATTTAGAAGTCTAGTAATGGCGACCCGTCGTTACAGAATCACTGTCCCTACTGGCCATATGGAAACAAACGATGTCAGATATGATGAAAAGACATCAAGACAGCTGTGAAGCAGCAGAGGGAGCCACAGGAGGAGCAGAGGCTGTTCCACTCTCACCCGCACCATATGAACGCTTCTACCCAGTACAAGAACAACAATTATGCTCTGGACCCCAACCAGAAGTAAACCTCCTTAACCTCTGTGGACACCTTGGCCACCTCAAGGAGAAGTCCGAAGCCACTACAATGGGGCAGCAGCAATGGGGATGACCATAACAACAGTATCAACAGCCCACCCCAGCTTATTTGCTGGGGATGTGGACAGACCGGGAACATGAGATCTGAATGCAGATCTAACCCATGGCAAGACATAAAGGCTATCAGCAAGGGCCGCCTCAGCAAGGTTGGATACTGACCGGGCTACCCCAGCTCACTTGTTGGAGATGTGGACAGATCGGTAATATAAAATCTGAATGCGGATCCAACCCACCGAGAGAAATAACGAGATATGGGAATGCCCCTGCATAATAGAAGGTGCCCTGAGAAGCCCACACAACCCAAAGAAGAATCCCAGCCCCAAACTGATCTACAAATGATCTCATACTCAACCTCAGATCCAAGAATTTTACCCAGAGTAATGACAGACATGGTAGGGAGACCATGTGAATTTTTAGTGGACACGGGAGCAACCCATTCCTGTATTGGACTCAGGGATGGGTAACATCTGGCCCTCTCTAGTAATGTTGTGTGTACCAAAGGTTTCTCAGGGATGACACAAACAATGAAGAAGAATGATTTATTAATCACACATTTTACCACACACACAGTAGCGGCGAACAATGAGATACAGTCTCTGCTTTTATCCCATCCTGGCCGTCCTTCCTCCAGGGGCAGCCAGGAGCAGTGGGCAGCCCTCACTTTGTCAGCACCTGGGGACCAATCCCAGGTGGTGGGTCCATGCCGTGGTCAGGGACAGGACAGGAAGTGTTCTGCACGTTTTTAGTCGGGGTCCTTATGTTGGAGGAGACCCATGCGAACACAGGGAGAACGTGCAAACTCCACACAGAAAGGCCCCTGATTGGGCGATAACCCACCGGAGCACAGTGCCAACAGTGCCCCAGGCAGGAATCGAACCCAGGACCTTCTTGCTGTGAGGCAACAGTGTTAACCACTGAGCCACCAATGCCATTTACTATCCCTGTTCCTGTGTCATCCCATACCACAACGTTGGATGCAGTGATGCAAGGATGCAGTGATCACATGCTCACTGAATGGAATAACATGTGAATTCCCTGGTGTTCAACCCAGTTCCTGAGGAAGGCCATAGACTCAGCAACAACAGCGGTGGTCTATTAGCTTATAACCAACCCAGATAACAGACTAGATGACACCTGGGCAGCACGGGACACCAGAGACCAAATCAGAAACACCAAGGAACTATCAGAACGGCACTGTACCTTGGCATTCTATCTAAATCTTGAGAGCATTTTAAGTATATTTTGGGAGTTTCCCCTGGAAGGCTTAAACAGTGTTTCCCTTTTATGTTATGTGTGAACTAGTAGTGTTGCAGTGAAAGTGGTTGGAGCATTTGTCTCGGAAGCACATCCTTGGTTTTTTGTAGGGTTGCCAGTCTGACTGGTTGCCTCTCAAGGCCAGAGGGCTTTAGTGCTTTTGTTACCGCATAAAGACTAGGGCTGAGTTATGTCGTTGGGGTGGCTGTTAGTTAGGGGGAAACTACAATTATTTGAGGTGTCACACCTCATTTTGTGTGTGTTAAGGGGTCAGCACTGTTTATTTTTTCTGGTTCCACTGCTTTATTTCTTGTTATTTTGGCGAGTGATTTGGAGTTAGTTTTGGTGTTCAAATCTTTACCAGCTACTTTTCCAATAAAGCTGGTGATTGTTTGGAGTATAATCAAACATTTTATTCTTTTTCTTTTTTCACTAGCTGTAATCTCAGTTTGACACTGAATCAGGTAACTTTTGTTACTAGTACTATATAGACCTACTTTGGCTGTCCTAAGTCACATGACAGAAAAGTTATTTAAAATTTTAAATTGTGTCATGTAATTTGTAGACGCTGCCGCGGTCCTGTTTCACTCAGCGCTCTCCCGAAAGGCCTGGAGCACTTCCGTTGTGTTGACTGGATATGCAGCGTTTTTCTTTTGCATTTGTTTTCATGGTTTGTGTGTTTTTGACTTTATATCGTTTCTGTATTCACAGCGGATTTCTGCAGCATGTTTCGTTGTTTTATTTATTTTTAATTTTGTATGTTTTGTTGAATTGGCATCGTTTCTGAAGCTGCAGTGCGTTTCTCCGACTGGAGATGTTTTGTGCCATTGTAACGCGTTTGCCCTTGTCGGCCACTGTAGCCTGACCCAGAGAAAATCTTCCACAGTTACTTTGTCTAATCCATCAATTGGCCAACCACCATAGTGTTAAATTAAAAAAACAAATGTAGCTTCCTGTTAAAATGTCCTGCCCTGACTAAAACAAAACGGTTGTGCTCTTGTCAAAGATTATTGAAATTCCAATCAAATTTAATATCATATTTCCATACTTCCATACATATTTCCAATGTGAGAAAACTCTGAATTCTTTCTTTTTGAATTTCACTAAATTTTTGAGTAACACAAAAGGTCCTAATGGTTTTAACCTTGACTATCAAATGTTGTTTTGTTTTTTTTACAAAATAATCTTATGGATTACCACTTTAAATTTAACCATTTTAAATGGAGAATCTGAGAAAATTGAATCAAACCAAGGTCATAAGCATTTTTACAGCCTTAATCTAAATATTCAATTGCATTTTCTTCTCGATGAGTGCTGAGTTAAGTTCTAATAGACAAAGGTGAAAAGTTATGTATTATCAAGCGATAAGGCATATTTAACTACATATATTTATTTAACATACATATATTACAACTATAATAACATTTTTGGCAGTACCCAAATTGTTTCCCCAATTATTTAGGAAATGACTAGTTATATAACACTATAATGTGTGTATCAGAAACACTTCAACACTATGGTTCCTATGAAGGAAATCCACCAAAATAAACCTTCAAGATGAAATTCCGCTTCTTAAAAATTTACTTTCAGAAAATAAAAGTTCACTTTTTATTTCTTCAAAGTTGCAATTGAATTATGTTAATAGAGTTTAATCGTATTCCCCTTGAAAACTGACTGGGGGAAAAAAGAAAACCATTAAATGACAAAATACCAGCATGTTTTTTTTTAAAACTTTATTTTATTGGAAAACTGACTAAATCACAGGTCCAATGACTGAACCCAGAACAGTATTCACATATACTCTTCAACTTACACATTCACATTTCATTGTACTCATATCTTTTTTTTAATTCAGTGTGCCACAAGCGCACCTACTTGTCACAAAAACATCGACAGATAACAAATGCAGTGGCTTATGTTGTTACATAAAAAGACGTTTGTGTCTTCAACCAAATTGTGACACCAGAATCACCCGCAGAATCACATCCAAACTTAAATGGCAAAAACCCAAATGAAACCATTGGTAAAACGAGGATTTTCGAATACTACAGACAAAGATATAACATGGAAAGTAAGACTTTTTTTTTTAAGTGGAATACCACCCATTTTCAGCATTATAATTGCCAAAACTATACTATACCCTGACTCCCGAGCTGTTCTGTGGCCCATAGAACCAAAATCGAAATCTATTACTAATAGCGACACTGTCTTTTACAAAAACTGCTCTCAGAAACACACAAGTGCAGGAATTGGTTCTATGGACGACCACAGAACCTACTGGGCGCGGGTATAGCTTGGCCATTTTAATGCTGAAAATGGGTGGAATTTCCCTTTAAATTGGTTCTAGCTAGGCACTTTTCTCAGAATTTGCTACCTCAAATTATTCCTTTAATGCACAATAGTGTCGTGCCTCCACAAATAGTCAACCAAATAATTATATACGTAGACGTTAAGTGCTCTAACTTTCCCCACCGGCCGTTAGAACCGCTTTTAGAGGTCGTTTGACGAAACGTTGCATTGTGGGCATTTGATTTCAGTGCAATCGCGGGTTTGCCGATGACTACAGTATACGGCCAGACCTACCACAGGTAACCTTCATCATCATGTCTTCACAGCAGCTAATCTTAAGTTTTTTTTTGTTTTTATCCCAACAAACGAAAGGAAATTTTAAAATAAAATTTTCAAAAAAACTTTTTCTCAACTCAATCATACCTACAAATTGGCTCACCCGTTTTTTTCCTGGTCTGAGACGAGCCAGATTGCGAGATAGTTTATTGTATGGTTCCCGGTTGAGTAAAGCTGTACAGTAGTCATAGAGGACCGCGTAGAAAACATGTTTTTTCAACCGCGCTCCCTGCGCAAATGACTTCAGTAGAAGCGCTTGCGGCTTTTCTCCTTCCAGCGTCCATACGCTATCACGGCAATGACCCCCAGGACGGTCAGGCCGATGATGGAGAAGAGTGCTGTGATGAAGATCTGGACTCCGGTCATGCCCTCCTCCTGTACCTCCACTGGAATGAAAAGAAAAGAATATTTAGAATCCAAAATTCAGTTTAGAAAAATTCATCAATCCAGGACACAATACATCCTTTCAAAATGTAAGGTATTAAGAAGCATATGTTCTATTTATAATGTTCTCCAGGAGGTTGAGGGTTGTTTCCAAGCTTGGTTTCTACCTGTGAACTGTTCCATGTTATCCACTCTGGGGACGATGACCTCCTCTTCCTCGTCCTCTTCGTCCTGAGTCCGCTCAACGGTCAGCTCGTAGAGCTTCATCGAGATGAGGTCGTGGTTATCTGGAGGAAGGAACACGTATGGGACTTTTTAAGTGACGTGGATCCCCATCAACCCCATTGAACGAACACACACATGTTAATTTGTGCAAACTGTGTTTTCCATGAAGCCTCAGAGGTTCACCGTGTATAAAGTTATTATGTGCCTTATGTCTGATGAAGAGTCTGATGGATATAATTCTAAAACCTTAAATCAAGGTTAATTTTGTGAGTATTTGAAGTAATGTTACACTGAAATTAAGATTTGAAACATTTATGCTGTACTACAGAGCCAATTTGAAAATATGATTTGGATTATAAATTGTATTAATAATTGGTGATCACGCTAAGAGTTAGAAGTTAGATATAACCTATACTGATAAGTATGTGAATGTAACTATATGGGTGTGTGATCTGTCTATAGGTCAGGTTTTGGTAACCGAAGGGCTTGGTGGCAAGTCTGATGCCAAGCAAAGCGCCCATTGAAGAATAGAGATTCCAATTAACTGGATGGCGAGCCAACCTACAGGTCCTGAAAGAGGGACTGCACAGACCTTGTTACCTTCTGAAGATGGATTTCCTTCCTCGCTGCCTGGTGTGGTAGGACAGAATATTACACTGATACAAATTTGGGTCCCAACGATTGATCTACAAACTCAAATGTAAAAAGAGTGAACTCGGGGTAAAAACGGGTTTTCTTTGTGCGCACTTTATTATTTTAGTTTGTTATTTTGGGTAATCTGTGTTATGTTATGTAACACGTTCAATACATATGTTTATGCAAACTCATTCTGTTGTTGAAACCTCCTTACGGCTATTCAAACCCTCAGGCTCCTACCGTGCTAGGCCTTCTGACATTGGGCCATATTTACCCCACTGTAGTATTAAAGTGTAATCAGGGTTACAAGAGATGTTGTGAGGACCTTCAAGCAGAGACTTTGTGAAGACCTTCAAACAGAGACTTTGTGAGGACCTTCAAGAAGAGACTTTGTGAGGACCTTACTTACCAGACAGGTCCCCCGTAGCAGAGGAAGCGCCAAAGTAGTAGCTATGGGGAAGCCGCACCCCTGTGATATCAACACAGCCTTTCCATTGTTGGTTGTCATCTACGTCCAACATTAACTGGGAATGGAAAAAGTCAGATTGAGTCGCCTGTGAATCAACACCGGGGATGCAACCGATATCGGCAGTATATTCCTTAGCTAGGATTCTTCACCCACCCCTCAATATTTCTGCATATTTGGAATAAAATATTTTCAATACGATGTTTTGACCTGGTGGACCGATCTGGAATAATTTGATGTGATCGCAGGACCACAGAATCAGGGAGGGACTGTTTTAAGGTCATTCACATGAACAATTATTTATTATTCATTATTTCATTATTTTACCACCAATTGAGAATCATACATAACTGTTGCTCCAAAATACCATGTTAGTTTTTCCATCAAATATTACAAAAACACTCAACAACTTCTTTTAGAGAAAGTCACTGCAACGTCGTACAATACTTTTCATAAATAATAAAAATTAATTAAATTAAAAATTAAAGTAAATAAATGAATTGGAAAAAAAATCTTCAGAAATTGCCGCATAATCCAGAAATGAAACGAAATGATCCCACAACAATCATATCTAGCTGCCAATTTATATTTCATATCTATTGCGATTCTCTCATGACTGATTTTGTGAGTATTGCACATCTATGTTTTTAAAAACATTTTTAAAGTCAACTCTAAAAAAAGGCCACGCCTACCTCCTCCCTTGTAAAATGAAAATCAAAGTTCCGCGGGTCCGAAGCTGTTGTTTACTTATAGAACAAAAATGTAAAAAATAATTCAAAACAAAGCAAATTCACTATTTGTCACTAATGGGTAATTCACCAAAAAACCACCAACTTTACCTCCCACCCTTAGTAAATACACTATCTGAGTTGTGTTGATGGAGTAAGACTAAACAGTGAATCACTGGAGTTTTATTTGTAGATATGGTTTGATACGCCTGTGGTGTGTGTTTCTCACCGTCAGCCTGTTCTTCATGTATCTGACGAGGAGGAAGGTGTCGTGGTTGACGTTGCGCACCAGGGCCGTGCAGCCGCCGAGTTCGGTGGGCCGCCCGTCGCGATCGTGGTCATACGTCAGCGTCCCGTTACCGAGCATCACGGATATGTGCGGGAACACCCGCTGCGTGTGGGAGAGAGAGACAAGTTTGATCAAAATTTTAAAAAGGGCTGGACTTGAACTTGGGGCTGGGCGATATCGATGAATTTACAGTCATAATAATCATGGGAAATCCTATTAATATTGATAACTGCACCTAACGATCATTTACTTAGACCAGTGTTTCCCAACCTTTTTCTGCCACGGCACACCACTTCGATTGTAGCGAAAAAAATCGTATTCCTAATCGTGTTCACTTTCAGTGTGAAACTTGAGCTTGTTATGATGAACACAGAGCTGCTATTCTGGCTTTGAACTGATGAATTAGCACAGCCTTAGAATTAGTACAATTTTGATCTTGCAACACAAGAGCTATTTTCCGCTATTTATTAAGTGGAATAAATAGTGGAAATTAAGTGGAAACATTTCAGGGCACACCTGGAGAGCTCTTGTGGTACCCACTAGTGTGTCGTGGCACAGTGGTTGAAAAACAAAGAGACTAGACTTCAACTACAAACTTGTGTGTAACAACACGACTATGTCTCCATCTTGTGACGATGCAATGAAGTTAAGCAATGAGATGGAATTATCGCCGAGCCCAATTTTGACAGATGACACTCTGACAACACAGTTTACGCTTTAGCCCGTAGAATCACAAAGACACACTACACCACCATCACACACAACGATCACAACACAGATGACGGATGACTGGGGCTAAAGCTCGACGTGATGGGAAATGTTATTGCTGAAGTTACCTGAGTTCCAGTTTTCCTCTTCTGCTTATCCAAAAGAGTTTGCAGGCGGGGGGAAACATTTAAGTGTAATCACATACAATACAAAGTTTGTGGGAGAAAAGGTTTAAATCAGGTCTGGGATCGTCAGAGATATTTCAATACCGGGACAGATACTGTGACCGTGATACCAGATTACGGTGGCCCTGAGAGCTCAACGCACTGCAATTTAAGAAGACACATGCAATAGATAAAACAAATGCAAAAGCCACAACATAACGGAAATGAGCCACAACGGATGCACTGATTTATCTGCAATAAAATATATAAAACGAAATTATTTTGTGTCTGTAATTATATATAACAATTTATAAAAAAGTAATAACCTGGAGCCACAACTATCACCAGACCATCCGCACCGTGCGAGACCACCACGTCCAAATCCTCCATCTGCTTCCTCGCTACTCTACTGCGCATGTCGGATTTTTGCTCTGCAGTCGCACTGAGCGAATCAGTGACTTAGTGAATCAGTGATTCGTTCGCAGGGATACTCACTCGGTGAGTAAAAGTTGTTTTTTTCTATTTATTAATTGCATGGAGGCTGTTTGGTGCTTGTAGCGAGGAAGCAGATGGAGGATTTGGACATGGTGGTTTCGTGTGGCGCAGTTGGTCTGGTGATAGTTGTGGCTCCGGGTTATTACTTGTATGAATTCCTATATATAATTACAGACACAAAATAATTTAGTTTAATATATTTTATTGCAGATAAATCGGTGCATCCATTGTTGCTCACTTCCGGTATGCTGTGGCTTTTGCATTTGTGTTTTGTCGATTTGCATGTGTTTTCTTAAGTTGCAGTGTGTTAAGCTCTCAGGGCCACCGTACCAGATGATCTAAAACAACAATATTTTCCATGACCAATTTTATTTATAGATATTGTGTTAAATGTCACTGCTTTAAAAAAAAAAAAAAAAAAAAAAGAAGAAAATAAACATCTATACATCTCTTTTAAAGAAATCATTTTAACATGGCACATTTACACATTTACAGTACAAGCTTCAAAGTTTCATTTTATTTTTTATTTGTATGTTTGTTTTGTTTTTTTAACTTGTTAAATTAGTTTTTTTTCCATTGTGCTCAGGGAATTTGTTTTCCTTCATTTGACCCATCCTACACCCTAGGAGCTGTGGCCAGCCGCAGTGCAGCGCCCGGGGCCCAACTCCAGTTCTTTCGCCAGTGCCTTGGTCAGGGGCACCGACAGGAGTATTAACCCCCAAACATACATGTCTCGGTGGTGGGAGGAAACCGGAGCAGCCGGAGGAAACCCACGCAAACATGGGGAGAACATGCAAACTCCACACAGAAAGGACTTTGGACGGCCGGGGTTCGAACCCAGGACCTTCTTGCTGTGAGGCAACAGTGCTAACCACTGTTGTTTGTTGTATAAAGCAGTATGTTTTAAAAAGCGCTAAATAAATACAGATTGACTTACTTAATTTTGGATTACTCGCACTCAAGGAAATAACTAGTTATAGGTGATTTGAATGACACAGAATGCTACGATATTCTAAACTGTCAAGTAGGTCAGTGCAATATATCATTATAATATTGATATCGTGATACGAGACTAGATATCATCTAGGATTTTGATTATTGTATTATTATCGTATAGTTACATTTTGTATTAAAGGCTAAATCACAGTAAATTATGAAATTTCCTGCACTTCATAAACTCTTCTAATCAAGGCGTCTGCCTGCATAATATCCACATTACCAACTGATTGTTTTGCAAATATTTCTTCTGTGTAAATATCTTATGCAAACACCAATAGTCAATCCCAAAAAATCTTCAAATCATTGTTACGTCAAAAGATATTTAAATTTGTCAATATCGCCCTGCCCTACTATCAATGCATTTCACTCAATACCATAAAAGTATTGAATTTTCATAACCAATCCTAGTTTTATTAGGGGCTTTGTTAAAAGAAAAACAAACAAAAAAAACCCCATCTTTTAGGACATACATAGAATCATTTGTAATTGTAATTTGTACCCTATATATCCCATATCAATAACTTATCCTGTGGATAGAATCGCATTTGTATATTCTGTATATTTTTATTGATTTGACTATTTATGTTTTGTATTTTTCAGCGATTTGTGTATATTTGGCAATATTTATTTTAACTTTATTATCCATTATTTAAATTTGAGTGTTAAGGTTGTTTTTTTATGCTTAATCGTCTGTAGAAACTCACCAATTCTCAACACGACAAATGCCTTGTACATGCAAATGCGTCTGGCAGAATAAACCCGTTTCTGATTCTGAGTAATACAATTTGCCTTAATGTTAGGATTATTGCCTGGCAACAGAGGCCTTATGGTTATCAGTCAACTAAGAGACGGCACACCGAAGACAAATGGGATGAGAAAGAGGGGCATGTGGAGAATGTGGGTTCACCTCGTGGTTATTATCTTCATTGGGGTAGGTGTCCACAAATACCCCCAGGCCTGTAAACTGGTTGATGTTGCCAAAAGCTGGACCTGCAGGGAGCAAAAATAATAAAATAAAATAAAAAAGACACAACAGGCTCCAGATTATGGTAATAATGGCAGAGAGTGGTTTCCCAAGGGGGGAGGGGGGGGGGGGCAGTTCTGTCGAGTGCTTATTTACCTATCTGCATGCGTTCTTTGGTCAGCCAAAAGGCCAGTCCGTCGCCGTTAAAATTCTTCTTCCCCTCCCCGTGGATTTTAAAATGAACCTGCAGCTCCCAGTCCCGCAGGTAAAAAGGCTAGAAAATCATAAAAAAAAAGAAAAGAAAGAAGACAAGGCGGTTATGCTGATGCAAGGTTTGGGTACGTATGCTGAAAGCACAGTTTTTAAAAAGGTAC
>OMKR01078845.1:3550-16126 GCA_900302355.1 Cyttopsis rosea
GGGGGGGGGGAATCTCAAATAATATCATCGAAATATGTCGAAAGCTTCCTGATACATTAAGAAGTTAGGTGCTGAAGCCAATTTTTAAGTTGTTAGTATGGCTGGCATTTTAATTAATGATTAATTGCCAACTAAATAATTGCAATTAGTCATTCAATAGTTTTTTTTATTTAATTTTAACACATATTCAGATTCTAGTGGGTCTGCAGTTGATTCGATTTTAATTTCCATAGGCTGAAACGGCGTACTTAAAAAATTCTAACGGCTCTTTGAAAGTCTTCTATTTGAATGGATGACACCGTGGATAACTGTTTATTTTTCTATCTGGGTTTTGTTCATTTTTTTAGGCTTATAGTTAATGTTTTGTCATTAGCTTTATTGTACATTACCAATTATTTTCTCAGCTTTCTGGTTCACTTCTAGTTTTATTTATTTCACTTTTTTTTTTTAATGTAAGCTGTTGCCACTTCAATTTCCCTCCGGGGATCTTATTTATCTATCTATCTGATGGGACGTCTCCAGGTGTGACTCACTAACGTCTCCTCCTCTCAGCCCCGCCCCTCTGGAGCTGAAGCAGCCCCGGCTCCACCAGCCCACGGACAGCGAGGACATCGACCTCAACGTCACCTATGAGATTGCCACGCCCGACGAGGTCAGCAAGAGGCCCGCGCATTTCCCATCTAAGAAGATTCGTTTGGACCCCGCGACGTAAGTCTGGAAACTCGGTGGGATTTTGGGATGTCCACGTCACAATCGGATCCTTGTAAAAAATAAAAAACAATGTTACATGCCACAGGGTTCTTACCAAGTCTTTGAAGTGCTTGAAATTCGTCCTCAGAAATGTAATTACTGGAATACCTTGAAAATAGCCCCTTTTGTGCTGAAGTACTTGAAAAGTCCTTGAAAAAAAACGTGATCATTGAAAACCACTGATATTCCCCCTGGTTTTGTTATTCAAATTGTAACACAATACAAATTTTCCAGAATCGCGCATATATATATATATATATATATATATATATATATATATATATAAATAGACAGACAGACAGTCAAACTAAGATTATATTATATTTGAATTAATAGATCTCATTGAAAATGTATTATATTTGTTTTGGGTTAAGTCCTTGAAAAAGAAAAAAACAGTGCTTATAAAAGTACTTGAAAGTTCTTGAATTTAATTTTGTAATGCCAGAACGAACCCTGATGTTTATTTTCCTCATGTGACTACGTCAATGGCAAAATGTTCAATCGGGGACACCAAATTTTAAAGGACAGTTAATTTATCCTAGCATAGAATAAGGCAAACTTTTTATCATTGTATTTGTGTTAAACCTGTATGTTCTATTCAGTTAACTGTATTAAAAGCACTTGGTCTTGTGTTTACTTCACAAAGTTCTATATGACTGAATGGTGCAATCGACACGAATAAACTTCATCGTTGTCGTTCTTCTTCCCCAGGTCATCGGGAAGCAGACACAATGAGAACAGCTCTAAAGGAAGCAAGGTAGCTATGGAATATCAACTCATCTGTCAAGCACATTTTTATTTTGTACGTTTTGTTTTCACTCATCTGCTAACGCTGCCCACTAGGCTCCAGACGAAGAAGGCACCACGGATCCCTTCTTCAGGAACTCAATTCTTTTCAGAAAGAAGACGTTCGGCAGTATGCTGGAGCCTCAGCAGGTCAAAGCCGGAGCTGTACGTCCACTTTGAACTCTGCTCTGTTCATCACCTCAGTGTGAACAAATTCATCAGATTCATCCTGTTTTGAATGGTTTTGATTAACCAGAATGTCGTTGTTCCAGGTGAGAAGTGGCTACGACGGATTAGGAGGACGGACTAAATTCTTCCAACCTGTATCCTTCTTTTATTGTCACCGTGGAAAGGTGTCTTAACAGCACTGCGGAACAGTGTGGTTTTCTGGAAACTTGCTTTAGTAGTATTTTAGCATGTAAAAAATGTTTGAAAGTATCATCTGTAGATAAGTTTTTTATTTTCCTGTGCATCTTGTGAGATAAACATCATAGGTGAGGCCTGAAAGGCAGGGTTCTTACCAGGTCCTTGAGATGCTTGAAGTGCTTGAATTTCAACCTCAAAAAGTACTGGAATATCTTGAAAATAGCCCTTTTTGTAATATTATATTAAATTGTAATAAATATTTTCCAGAAACGCTTTTACAACATAGATTATGCCAGGGAAATGTACATTTAATCCAGCATGGTTGGAAATAGACACTATACACAATAATAGATGATACTTGAAAGTCCTTGGAATTAAATTTTGCAATGCCAGAATGAATCCTGAAAAGGCATATCCAGATAAACCTGCATGCAGAGTTATTAATCCTTTCATTTGCCTATAGTGCATGATCACTGCTCCGTTATTCCTTGACCAAACCCCTCTAGTCTCCTATGTCGGGGATTCGCCCGCTGTTGAAGGCTAAAAGGAAGAAGGTGTCCAGGCCGCCACCTCCTCCTCTCAAGCTTTGGACAACTTCCTAGAGTAAACTACCAGCTCAGTAGAAGATATGTACTCTTTATCTTTTCCATAAAGGAACCAGTTTTCCCGCTTTTTATAGCACCGGGACAGAAGTACATCAAAGGACATCAAACTAATTGAACAACCTTTATATGTAAAGCTGTTATTTAACTACTTCATGGAGTCTGAGCTAGCCAGTGCGCCGTATGTCTTATTTTTGCATGTTGGAAACTTGTGGATACGTATGTGGAAATGATAGATGAACCACTGACTAAGGTAGCGTCTGTTTTTATCATGTGTGTGTGACAGAATTTGTAGTTTGACTGATGGGACACCAGTGACCCAGATTGTGCACATGAGTAATTATTACTGAATTAGAATATGGACAATTTCTCATCTCTGACTAATTCAGAAGGTAATCTTTCACACCCAAACCCCACGGAGCTAAAGTGTGTGTGTGTGTGTGTGTGTGTGTGTGTGTGTGTGTGTGTGTGTGTGTGAGAGAGCGTGTGTGTGAGAGAGAGAGAGAGTGTGTGTGTGTGAGAGAGAGAGAGAGCGTGTGTGTGAGAGAGAGAGAGAGAGAGCGTGTGTGTGAGAGAGAGAGAGCGTGTGAGAGAGAGAGAGAGAGAGAGAGCGTGTGTGTGTGTGAGAGCGTGTGCGAGAGTGAGAAATAAAACATTTTTATTTTTAAGATAATTATGTGTTGGACAGAGTCTGTGATTGAAGTCATAGATTGACACTAAGTAGTAGTGTGCTGCAGAGGGCAGTGCAGACAATGTTTTGGACAGACATGCAGCTTCGCCTTGACAGAAAAAGCTTTTTGGCAATCCATTTGAAGGGAGAAGGCTGTGATAGGACAGAAGGTATTCTTTGTTTTATTCAAAACAATCCTTATTTTGTAAAACCTGAGTTGTACGTACATTGTGATCAAGTAACAGAAAATACACTGCAAGTAACTCATTGGCGAACAATGATATTTTTTAATTCATCCCATTTAACCCCCTTTTTCTTTAAACAGTAAATGTGTCGCACCATACTGGCTGTAAGAATAATGAAACAAAACTAATGTGAACAAAAATCTAATATTTGCAGTAGAGTGGGACCGTAACGTTTATGGCACAAAACATCTCGTGAATTGGCATTTTCGTATGAAGCATGATTTTTGTGATACAAACTCGAGGAAAATACAGGAAAGTGCACACTTCAGTACCTGCTGGTGAGCATGGATTTACTGTTTGCACAATCTGTTATATTTGTTGCATGATAGTTACATACTTAATGTTATAATCAAATAAGAGTGAATGATGGTGGTATTTAGAAACGTGTCTTCTCACTAGACCTTGGTATTTAAATATCTACAGGATGACAAGGAAGCGCATTAAAAAAAGTTCCCGGTTCCTTCCACTACTGTGGGTAGAAAAGTCATTGCACCCGATAGAAACAATACAGTAGAAACATTCATGTACATATACAACACAATCCATGCAGTGTTGGACCTTTTTAAACCACAAAACCTTATCGGTCCCAAAGATTATTTGCTACACATTCTTCTGAAAGGGAAAAAAGGTTACCATTTCAAAAGTACTTGTTGCTATAAATTGTGCATTCTATGGATAAAAGAAACTAATATTGTCTCCTCGTTGATCGAGATGTAAAATCCAAAGTTTGACGTTTCTCAGGATGGCACGAGATCCTTCATGTGTTCTAACCAGTTCCATTCTATAAAAGTGTCCATCTCAGAAATAATTAGTTGAGTTAGTGCAGTAATACAAGGGCATTTTTCGCTCCTTTTAGTGTTCCGTTCCATATGTAACATGTGGGCAGAGCGTTGACCCTCAAGTAAGCATTTTCACATTATCCAATTATACCATTGTCAATGAACCAAAGCTCTGGACGTCACGCTTTTCTCCACCGGTTCCCTTCAGGTCTCAGAGGGGAAATAAACAACCTGAGACCAAAGCATATGACCACTTCCCCCCTATTCCATGTGTGTTGACCTTTTGAGCGTTGGCGTTTCGGTGACAGAATCCCAGAGCCACGCAGTCGGGGCTCACTGCGACCTGTCCGGCTCGATCTTGGACTCTCCGTTCTGCTTGTCGGACTTCTGCGACAGGTGCGTGGACACGGTGGCCGCCTGCACCACAGACTTAAAGCTGCGCTTACGCTTCTGGACGTTCTGCTCCGGGTGGAAGATGATGACGTAGACCTTGGGGATGTAGAGCATGCCCAGGGACACGGTGGCGCCAAGGCTCATGGACACCGTCAGGGTGGTGGTCTGGATGAACATCTGCAACAGATGGGGAACGGGACACAATTGTTGATCTATTTTTTATTTTATTTTATTTTATTTTTTATCAAGTTCAATTGTAGTTATGAAACAACTTCTCTCAGAATTGAAATTCTCTGACTCGGTCCATAAAGTTAATAAATGGTGTATTGCCAATGACATTCCCCATTACAAAGTAGGCGAAAGTCTACGAAAATTACAGCATTATGTATCTGAATGCAGTCGTTGTAGTCACCATTTTAAGGTGCATGAGGGAGGGAGTGTTCTTTTTTTGCTTAGATAAATGATTTATGGTTTTCGGTGTATGTGCGTGAGAGTGGGGCTCTATTTTTGGGCTGCGACAGTGTCTACCTATCTTCTGCTCTTCCTCCATTGTAAAATAAAAGAGTAAAGTCAACAATAATAATGAGAGCTGAGTTCTTCCGAGGTCTGCCTCGAATAAATTATGAAGTCATTAGCAAAACAAACTACATGTTATGAATAAGTCAGGACAGATGTGTCATGAATAAGTCAAGGGGTGCTTGTGTGCCATAAATAAACTATAAAAAATGTTCACCACCAGCAAGTATCAGCAGCAGCGCATCCTAATGGCCCACAAACTAATGTCCAGATATATATATATATTTTTTTTTCCTCTTCATCAGCGCCATCTTCTTCTTTTATTGGTCCTTCTCAATGGCCTGGCCGTCTATGAAAGGAGATGCAGCAATGCATGGCTGACCATGTGAGCACCTTTAGAGCATCATTCATATGATTGAGCCCCCTGCGGCTGAGAGGCGAGCTGATGTGGTTCACATCAACAAATAACGGACTCTGCCACATCTAAAAGCAGCACGGGCTGCAATGTGAGTGAGAAAAAATCTTTAAAAAATGAGAGATCCGTGGCTGCCACCTGGACCAATCAATCGGCACAAATGGGTTCCAGTTCAGAAAGTAAAAAATCCTGCTGTGTTTTTGCTCCACCCGTGCACTGAGCTGGCAGATTTCTCAGTAGATCTGATGATCCTGATGGACGACTCAAAAAACTAGGACGGCTTATGACTTTCTGGACCTGGAATTTACCACCTCTGGATAGGAATCTTAAGAATTGCTTTAGCTTGCACTTACAGAAAACCTCAAACAAATGGCTCATTTTAGGTTTGTTTGGTGGGTTTCAGCAGTAAAATGTTTGTTAAAATGCCATATTTTTGAATCCTTTTACAAAATATGAATCTAAGATTGTTTACATGCTCTGATCAATGCAAGACACTGCTGCTATGTTTAGCTCTGTTGGAAGTTGTGTTTAATTGAATAGAAAAGTCTGGTCGCATCCTCCCTTTCCACCGCCCCCTTAAGCTCATCCGACCGGCTCGCTGTCCTCCTTTCTTTAATACACTTCATTTCCATTTGCAGGAGGTGAAAAGGATTTAAAAGCACCTCAGGGTCTTGAAATGCTTCAGCCTGACCGATTCTGAATCCTCCACTCAATTAACGCAAAACATATCTCTAGTTTTTAAGCAGCAGTCCCAATTGCTTTGTGATGGCAGAAAAAATAGCCCAGGAGCTAATTTTAGCTCCTATATCCAGAACAGCAGATGTTCACTGAGTGCAGAATGAAGCAAGTGTATAAAGTATAGTAGTGATATATATCTTTAACACTCCAGAAACAGTGATAGTACCATAATTACACTAATAGTGGCGCCACTCTGACGATGGGAATTTACATGGGGGTCTTCAAAGTTATCAATGAGTTTGATTCCTTCCAGAATCCCCATATTGAAAAATATGGCAATAACGGCAACTGAACGCCTTCAATATCTATCTCGTCCGACCCCCATTTACCCCGAGCATACATGATACTATTATTAATTATTAGAAGAAAACCAGTGAGAACCCCTTTTCTTTCCCCACCTTCTCGGTTGACTGCGCCGTGCCGAAGAAGATGGGCACAAACGCCAGCCAGATGATGCAGGTGGTGTACATGGTGAAGCCGATGGGCTTGGCCTCGTTGAAGGTCTCGGGGACCCCCCTGCTCTTGATGGCGTACACGGTGCACGTGACCATCAGCACGATACTGTAGCTCAGACACAGGAGGAGCGACCGGTCCGACATGTCGCACTTGAGGACGCCGCGGGCAAACTCTGGGTTGGGCGGCTTCTGCTCCTCGTAGTCGATGATGGTGTGGGGCGGCACCACGCCGAACCAGATGAACACAGCCAGCAGCTGCAGTGACAAGAGGGTTAGAGTTGAAAATGGGAAGAAGACTCGCCAGGACTACCGGTTGTGACCACAGGGATGCACTGATACCGGTATCTGATATCAGTCAAAGACATTAGACCAGGCTAAAATCTGGCTTCATAGTGGAATATATCTCTGATAGAAAAATTTGATACCAAGAGCCATATGAAACATGTCAGATATCACATAGAAGCATGCGATTTTATATCAATCAATATGTTCTAAGGACCCCAAACTACCTGTACAAGTACATCCATGAGTAAAAGAGACCTAAGAGACCTTAAGAATTGATTGAAGACTCAGTATCGAGGTTAGGGTTAGCGCTCACCTGCACGGAGATGAGTATGAAGGTGATGATCAGCTGCGAGGTGGGGCTGATGAACTTGGGCGGGGTGACCGACTTCTTGCCCTGCTCGAAGATGCGGTAGATGCGGTTGGTCTTGGTGAGCATGGCCGAGTAGCTGATGGACATGCCCAGGCCCAGCAGCAGTCGGCGGAAGGCGCACACGGGCACGCTGGGCTCGGCGATCATGAGGAAGGTGATGAGGTAGATGAGGAAGATGCCCGTCAGCAGCACGTAGCTGAGCTCCCGGCCGGAGGCGCGGACGATGGGCGTGTCGTTGAAGCGGATGAAGGTGACGATGACCCCGGTGGTGGCCAGGATGCCCAGGATGGCCAGGAAGACGGGAATGATGGCCCAGGGCGAGCTCCACTCCAGCTTGATGATGGGCGTGGTCCGGCAGCCCGTGCGGTTCTTCAGCGGCCTCATGTCGAAGGGGCACATGTCGCAGGTGAACTCGTCCATCTGGTACTGGTAGCCGTCGCACAGCTCGCAGTGCCAGCAGCACGGCACGCCCTTCACCATCTTCTTCCTCTCGCCGGGCTCGCAGGGGAAGTTGCACACAGAGTCGGGGACCTTGTGGTCGCCGCCCGACCACTGCATCTCCTCCGACTGGGACGGACACACACAAAAACAGACGTAAACAAAGAGATCGAAGAGCTCAATCTATCTCAAGGGGACCTGCAATCGAGACTAACTCCATGTCAGATTTGATTCAATTTCATTGATCCCTCATAAATCTGGTGAGCAGCCTTGTGTTTATTATTTCATTAAGATAAGACACGAGATAAGATATTACTTTATTTATCCCCAGGGAAATTATGTGCAGCAGTTGCAGTATAAAGTAGGAAAGGATTGCAAATACACAAAATAAACAATATCGGTAAGGTGCAATAAGCTATGCACAGCCAGAAATGCGGTAGGTATCATAAATATAAATGTAAACTAGTTAACGGTAGGGTGCAATTCCAAAAATGTAGTGATCATAATATCAATGAGTGAACGGCGAGGTGCAAATCCAATATACAATGTCCAAATATCACAGGTTAACAGTAAGGATTACAGAGATGTATGAGAAGTGGATAATAGCTGTGTATGTACAATATCAATCCGCTGTACATGTAAATGTGTACGGTTAGATTCAAATGTTCAATGACTATGTCCATGATATTTCACATAATGTCCCTGTTTTGCACATTTAGACTCACGGTGTCCCATAAATCCATTAAGTTTATTAGATCCAGTAATTTGATATATTTCTTTGCTTTATTTTGGATTTTTTGTTAAAAGTCTTCTAACCATCCACTTCACGAGCTAACGAACGCACATGAACGCCTCACACTCTCCCAGGTGTTCCCGGTTGGGACTCCACCAAGTGGGATCGGAGGAGGGGGCGAGGCGGAGGGTTGTTTTTTTCTTTGTTCTTTTCTTTTATTTTCTCCGCCAGTCAATTTTCAGACTTTGGGCGAGGGTGCCCCTTTTTTCCTTTGGACTTGTACTATGTAAATAGTTGCTCTGAACAAAAAGAGAGAGCTCCGAATCCATTTCTGGACTGTTGTGAATTTTTCTGGCGCTCCACTCTCCACATAACTGTTGGTTCACATCCTCACATCTATACCCAACAACGTCCTGTACATCTCACCCTTTGAGTCGTGACAGTGACAACCTTTAAGTCTTGTGTGGCACAAAATATTTACATTGAGTCGGAGGTGGTTGGTCCACTGGCCGATGTTCCTGTAACCCGGGTTGCTCACGTTGGAGAGCTGGTACTGGAAGATGTCGTATCGGCCGGGGGCATCTCCGTTCTCGTTGAACATCACTCCGGTACCTGCGCTGCCTGTTTTTTATTTTATTTTTTTTTACAAAGATACAAAGTTTGGACAACTTTAGAAACGCACAGCCAAAAACAAAGTGAGTCATTCGAAGGGACTGCACTTTAAGTTGAAAATGTTTTGCCCTCCCCCCTCTGTCTTTCTCGGCGGTTTAGAGAGAGGGTGGAAGAAAAACGAAATAAAAAATAAATACAACACCCACTCGCCGTCCGACACAGCTTGTGTTTTCTTTCCTCCCGGTCTTACGCAACTCATGTCAGCGCTGAGTGCGGGATGCTCTTTAGCGAGGAGGCCTCTCCGCCACGCACATTCTCTCGCCGCTGTCTGGTCTGTTGCCCTAATGTGATTGAATGTTCCTCCCAGGTCCCTTCAGGCATTCAATCAGAAAAGCCCCCATACAAGCCAAGGTCAGGCAGCGAGAGGTGGAAAGTAAATGGGACAGCTTTCATAGAAGGTTCCTTTTCACTCCAAACGGTTGCTTCTTATGAAAGGCGATGAAAGGAGGAGTGTTGTGGATGTGGAAGAGCGGAGAGGCAGCCCTAGGGATGGGATGCGCCGTGTACTGTGGCTACGTACATTAGCGGAGAGATTTGAAAGGCTCGCACGGAGTGCCGTCTTCAGACTGACCCTGCTACCTCTTAAAACCCTGTAATGTGACTGAAAACATCGGTGGAAAAGGATGGCGGTTGCCCCTTCCCCACCCCCAACACCTTACTTTCTGTCAAACCATTGATTAACCGCTCTTTTTCAGTTTCAACACAACAACCAAAGTCGTGTTTTACCATCTAAAGCCTCACGAAAGCTAATGGCGGAAAGCGGGAGGAATTCAAGAGGAAGCACACTCAAAGTTCTCACTCAACATTCTTCTGGCTCACCGTTAAAAGTGACCGAGCGGATGTACTGCAGGAGCGCCCTCCCTTCCATGGGGTCCATCTTCTCGCAGACCCCCATGTAGCCGGGACACAGGTCGATGTGCATGCTGTGCAGGGCGTGGGCCATGGCGTACACGGCGTCGATCACAAACTGCACCTTGCCCTCCTGCTCATAGTGAGAGTCCCGGCTTATTCTCTCCTCGCCTGGAGAGAAAGGGAGGGCAGGCTGTCAATCCTAATCATGTAACCGAGGAGGACTGAGGATCGCCAGCCATCGCCGCACCTACCTGTGCATTTCCTTCTCCCGGCTTCGTACTTCACGCCCGGCCGCGTGAGCTTGCACTTGAAGTCGTCCTCCCAGAACTCGGCGAACCAGATGTTTCTCCTGTTGTTCTCCAGAGATCTCGAAGTGAAGTACTGGTCGA
This sequence comes from Cyttopsis rosea, assembly GCA_900302355.1. Taxonomy (NCBI): domain Eukaryota; kingdom Metazoa; phylum Chordata; class Actinopteri; order Zeiformes; family Parazenidae; genus Cyttopsis; species Cyttopsis rosea. Next base: position 14,005 of record OMKR01078845.1, read on the forward strand.
ACCCTTTAACAATTCAATCGATGCAATAGGTCACGATACGTGGGCAAAATTAGTCTAGGAATCCTAGACTAAGGTAATTATGGAGTAGTCAGCTCCTGTCTATAACCACCATTCTGTCTCGTCTTCGTGCTGTTCCAGATAATCCATTTTCTCTATTGTCAAGGTCGGCCTGGAGGTCCACATCCATTAATCCAAAGATAAACCTGCCTCTGGGCAGCTTTAATTTAAGCCTTAGATTAGCTCTAATCTTCCTTCCGGAAATGCGATTTTTTTAAACCAAGACTAGGGCAAGTCTGAGACTATTTTATACCATGACTGAGAAAGGCCATTTCAGTTAGTCCAGAATAAAAGTGATTCAGTCAAAATGTGCCCCATTCATTTGATTGCAGTCAAACATCGTCTATCCTGCTTTTCTCTCATCGCCTTCTTATTTGCTGTAATATCGCCATCTTGTCATACCGTCAATGGAGGCTCTTTTGGGCAGGATGGTGATGGCGCCCTCAGCCACCTCCTCTTGGTCCAGAATGGGGGAGCTTTTGGCCCCCCAGCTGTCCGAGCCCACAAACAGGAAGTGGCCCGTTAAATTGGCCTTTTTGGCCGCCTCCAGCACGCGCCTGGAAGGAGGGAAGTAAAATTCAATTCATTCAATATGGCCGTTTAAAAGATTAACATGAAATTTGGCTTTCATTTCCACTCACTTAATGTCATCCTCGTTTGCAAAGATGATCACCCCACGAGCATTGGACGTCTCCATCAGCCTCTTAATGATCTTATCAAACTCTCCTGGTCTGGGCTCTCTGGGGATCTTTATGGACTGGGCAATACACAGCCCCCCTGCGGGACAAAGAGATATAGGTTAGATTGTCGCACTTCCATTTCAATACAGTGACAGCGACACCAATGTCTAATTTTATGAGGCAGACCGGCTTCTCTGGAGATCTGGGCGAAAGCGTCCACGCCGCTCTCGCCGTAGTTTCCCTCGGAAGCCAGGGTGGAGACGTAGTTCCAGCCCATGGCCTTGACGATGTCCACCATGGCCTGGGCCTGGTACGAGTCCGGGGGAACCACGCGGGAGAAGAACTCGTAGCGGCTGTTGTCGCTAAGCTCGGGGGCGGTGGAGGCGTAGCTGATCTGGGGGATCTGGGGGACAGAGATGGGTCAGTGCCAAGACGAGGGCCAGGTCGAGTGTAAAATCAGACTGTTAACGGTTACTGGGCCAATAAATGGACACAAAGGGATAGGTTCACCACGGCACATGGGATTGCAAAGGCACAGGAACACACTCACTCAGGCCACTGTCTAGACAAAAAAACAGTGACAATATGTAAATAAAGGTTTTAATAGCTTGAGATGACAAGTTGCCGGATATTAATTCACTAAAATTGCACAGAGAACGCTCATCTCAGATGAGGCCAATGTTCCACATAATCCTCTGGGAACTTTGTAGAGTGATGCATCCGGAACCGGTTTGTGCAGCGGATATAGCCAACATCATAGTGAAATACAGATGGTGCGAGCCACTGCTGTAAAAGCATTTGTTTGGGGAAAAAAATGGATGAGAAGATTAATTTACTGGTGTACTATTTCCTTAATGACACAGTTTATGCCGACTGCACCAACCCTGACCCTGCAAATGCTGCACCGTGGGCTTAGCGCCGGGTCCTCTGGAGGGGCCAGGAGAAAAAAAGGTAGACACAAGGGGTTGCGAAAGGAGAAGGAGAGAGGGGCGAGAGAACCATTTCACAGATTATCTGGAAGGATTAAAGGGGTTTTAGTCAAATTATGTTAAGCACAGAGAGAGAGAGAGAGACAGAGATCAAGAGACTAGAAAAGGTTAGCGTTTCTCAGATGTAAGCCATACAATATATTTAATTCTGGTGGCCACGTGCAGCTTAAGTTTGCAGCTCTGCGTTAACCCTGTCCTATCAGGAGCAAATGTATGGCCCATCCCACACATTATGGACCATATGATCGACCGGCGGTGGACACACTGAATATCAAAAGATCGTGGATTGTCATTTCATTGTGGTTCTTTTAAATTTCCAACCATTTCCAACGGTAGATTTCCATGCTAAATCAACATAACTAGTTGTGGTCAGTAAACTGTTGCTATGGATAAACA
>OMKR01079028.1:3786-15056 GCA_900302355.1 Cyttopsis rosea
GGAGGCCAAATGAGGGCACGGGGCAAATGAAAGATACGTTTTTCTTTTCTTCGTGGGTTTGCTTTTACAGCCCAGGTGTTAAAGTCCATCCCCGTTTCATTGTATTATCGTTTCCCGTTTGAAATTGATTTCGCCGGGGCACCGTCGCGCATCTCCGCCGCTACCGTTTTCGGCCGCGCACACCTGTGAATTCGTCCAGGCCCGGCACAGAGGAGCCGCTGTCTTCGAGGTCAGCCGCGGAGTGGGGCGCGGCGGGGGCGGAGGCGTGGAGGTGCTGCCTCGCCAGGCGACGGCTCAACATCTCCGACTCCAACAGGGAATGCACTTGAACCTGTTGGGTGTTAAATCGTTATGTTTATTACACAGCTCCGTGGGATTCTCGATTCCGATTGCCCAATTATTTCTGAATAATGACCGCTGACTGTTAATAATGGCCGTCATCTACATGCTAATGCTAATGCTAACTAGCGGTGACGCGACATAGAAACTACAATGGAGGACTTAAAGAGATGAACGCGGATATGTCCAGTCTCACATAAATAACAGTAAATAGGTTAGTCATATGTAGGGCAAAGTCTTTTTTCTTGTATGGTGAATAGTTCTCTACGTTGTTGTGGATTCTTTTTTTAAACAGAAGCTAAGAAGCTTAGCTAACACCAGCTAATGGCGACATCTTGTGACGCTACATAGAAACTACAATGGAAGAATTAAAGAGATTAACCTCCATTTCTTGGGTTCCGAGTGAGGTGGAGGGGTTGGAGTTTGGGGGGGTGGTGTGGGTCAGCAGTTGGTGCCACATGCAAGTGCCTTGCACCTTCAGAAAGCTGAGACCTGAAGGAATCATTTGAGATGCAGCTTGACACTGTATGTCAATCTTTTCTAACAATTAAAAGGTAATAAATGTTATATTTTTAATGACGCCTGATTATAAAATTATTAATATTTTGAGTGTAAAGAGGCTTTAAACATTATCCTCATACCTAATGATGCCATTCCCATGCTCAATTATGTGGGATTAGTTGCTGCACCATGTTGAGGGTTGATACCATTAATTACACAGCTTTGGTACACTTTCTAGCCATTTTTGACCACTCGGCAATGGGGAAAAATGCTCAAAAATCCCCCCAAAAGACCACCTGTAGACCTCATGACCTTGAAAAACACTTTAGAAAACTTAATGTGATGCAGCATCAATAACCTTTGAAAAATGGAGATTTGTGTGAATTTGACAATTTTGACTATTGGATGACAAGCACTTTTTTCAGAAAAACCCACTTATCTTCAATGTACCTGGACATCCCATACATTTTCTGAATGGTATGCGTGTCTAGATTCATGAGGCTGTGATTATCCTAGAGGTCACAATAGGTCATTTTATACAGCAAGGTCAAGTTTAAAAAATGCTGTCATCACATTGAAATGGTTACTATGAGGCCATATTTCATCCCACATGCAATTGGGCTCTTTGGATTCACAAGAGTCTCAGCTCTGTAGCATATATTATACAATTCCATGACTGTTTAGGTACCACAGTGTGCAGAAATAGGGGGGAAAAAGGCAAACATAACTTTTGTCTATTTTCGTCTGGATGGAATACTGGCGCACTCTCATGGCCTGAAGCTAACTTAGCCTAACTTAGCTGTTTACCTCCGGTATGGCTGTGAAACGGAGGCTCTTGTGGTTCTAATGAGCTCAGTTTCATCCATATATCTTGATGGGAGAGTCACGCCCATTTACCTTTGTCAATAAAGATTGCAGACTTTGGAGCTGCTTCCCAGTGAGTTAGCATGACATGCTACCTTGCCACCTACGGATAGGCCCAGGTCTGTAGCTTCTGTTGGCAGTGGAGGCTAAGCGCTATCTTCAAAACAGATCTCACGACAGTTCGTCAGAGACGGACTGGACTGCGCAGTGAACCCGCCGGCGGGTTCGTGGCGCTTAAGAGGCAGATCGGCCAATTTCGCATTTCACCAGCAGTAAATAGGTTAGTCATATGTCATATTTTGTAGGGCAAATACTTTGCTGTGTTGTTGCAGTGGTAGCTACCTTGCTGTGGATAATTAGCGGAAGCTCTTACACTGGGCATACTAGTTATAAAATCATTTCAAATCCATATTCCATATCCAATGTATCCTTTCATTTAGTAATTGGTCATGTAATAAACGGGATAATGTGCAGATCATTTGTGATAATGACCATCTGGCTGCACATTACACATTACATACCCTGTGTGCATGTGAGAAGGATAATTGTATTCTCGTTCTCTCGCTGTCTTCTGAAGCAACATATATGTAAGTAAATGTATTTGAACCCCATGAACCTCGCATTTGAAATGATTCGCTTATCGTCTTTCTGTTACTTGGACCGATGGAAGATGCTACGAGTTGCTTTCACCAGGGAATCCCACGTTCGCTCCAACAGAAATGTCCCTTGTTAGGAGGCGCCTGGTTCTCGTTTTGGCTCCGTAAGCCAGCTTCGTGTCTTATAAAATCCAGAAACCTTGTTAGGGAAACAACATCCCCTGAAATGCTCTGACAAAGTCAACGCAGAACAATTCAGTTCATTATCTCGCTAAACAGCCGACGGCCCGACGTCGCCAGGAGTTTCCAAAACAATTCATCGCCGGTTGAAAGAAACTTGAGAAAGACACCCAAGCAAACCCTGAAGGAAGACACGCATAATCTGCAAAGGAAAGAGCCAAACGGACAGAGGGGCCAAGGTTGACGAAGATACGCACTTCGATAAGGGCCTGTAACAGCCATGACGCAGGGCTTTTGAGGAAATGCTGAGTTGAAAAGCAGGTTTTTATTTACGCAGTGCATCTTTGATATTTCAACACGGAGGAATTACTACGGTTCACTCCAAGGCGTGTAAGCCATGTCAACTCTTACAGGCACACGTGGTTCTGTTTAAGTGTAAAAAAGACATGGGAATACGCGGAGAGCTCCAATGTCACTTACGTTGCGAAGAAAACAAACAAACGCCAGATAGGAGCTGAACAATAGGCTCCCTATTCTGACTTCCAGGGAATTTGAGTAATACACTGTGCTTTGTTGTATTCCATCCTACTGAAACAAACATAAAGCCCCCTCCCCAACACACACACACACACACACACACACACACACAAACACACGCACATTCTCTCCTTCAATTTCTTTATCCCTCATCAACTAATGTCTTCACCATTGTGCTCATAACGGCCCCCCGCCCCCCTTTTTCCCCCCACTTGCTTCTTTGACATCCCTCTCTATTATACAGAAACTTCGCTATTCGGGTGTACACTTGTTATTTAAGTACAGTTTTGGCTCTGACCACTCCCATCCCATAACGTTCGGTTTCCTCGTTCTGGGAAATCAAGCTGATTCTAAAGCGGCCCTCGTTCGTGAGCTATAAGTAAGGGATAATGGCCGGCTGGCTGCACATTATCCCCCTCATTACACGGCCTTACCAAATACAAGAATACATTGAGACGGAATATTGGTTTGAAATGATTTTATAACCTAGTATGTGTCATTTAAGAGGTTCCGCTGAGGAAAATAAACAAAAAACAATGTTGCAAATTACCCCCCCCCTAGAAAAAACCCAACAAATTTACTGCTATTAATGTGAAAGTGGACATATCCAAATTCACCTGAAGTCTTCCATTGTAGTGTCTATGTAGCGCCACAAGATGGCGCCACCAGCTAGTGTTAGCATTAGCAAGAGCATGTAGGCAGAGGGACGCAAGGGATGTGAAACCAGGCGGAGAAGCGGTGTCCCGTGGCAACGGTCATTATTAACAGATCAGCGGTCATCATTCAAAATAACTGACCCCTGATCGCAGCTGTTAACCCATCAGAACCGAGCGTTCCACAGAGCCGCCCAATAACGTGGAGTAGGTGCAGTTGGTACCTGAATCCCCTTGGCCGAGTGGGACTTGACGTGCTTGCGCAGGGAGCTGGGGTCTGTGTAGCGCTTGGCACATCCGGGTATCTGACAGGCGTACGGCTTCTGTGAGTTATCGCACAAGAAGAAGAACAACAACAACAAAATAAAAGACAACAATTAGAAAAAACCACAAACAACCAAGTCAGAAAAGGAAGGGGATACCTATGCGACGCAGTTCGTGCCAACAAAAGATGGTAACAATCAACAGCCAACTCTTCGACGGGTCAAAGTACGGTACTTTTAACGGGTTTGCCGAGGGTTACCACGTCGTCAAACCCCCAAACCGGGACCTTTAAGTATACGGCATGTTCGGTGGGGGGGGGTGGTAATTGGATGTGTGGCGGATCACTGAACGTCGCTGTTCTGATCGGGTTAGGTAATGAGTGGTACAGAACATGGTAAACGTAAGCACTGAAAACAAGCAAAATATTATAATTATTATAATTTTGGTGAAAAACCAGGGACAATTTGGAAGTGAATGTTGAAAACCGGGACATTTTAGTGTTTTACAGATACGTGTCGGGACTCGGGACACCCAGCTCGAAACCGGAACAATCCCGGACAAACCGGTACAATCCCGGACAAACCGGGACGTCTGGTCACCGTAGGTTAGCCGGTAAGTAATCATTTTGATACTTGAATGAATGAATATGGGGTTATGGGGATTTCTACAGGCATGATTAAAATGTGTCGCACATATATACAGTACATTTATATGGATATATATTTACGGTAGAATTATGTTGAAAGGATGTACATGTTTAAGACAACGGGAGTAGGAAGTTCTGACGTATACAGTACCTTTCTTCTGTTTGCTTGAGGAGAGAGAGAGAAGAGAAGAGAAGAGAAGAGTTCAGAGGAACACTTTGCGTATTAAAGTGAATTAACTCTTTTGAACTAATCAGGGAAGAGTTAAGCAACACTTTCTCTAACGTTTTCATAGATCATCTTCCACAAAGATTAATGGAGTAAAATAGGGACTCCAGTGCCAATGCTGAAAGCGCCTCAGCGAACCCCTGCTTCCCATTACCGGAGTATCCTTGTATTACACTTCACGATCTTTAAAAGGTTGTATCAGTTAAATTTGCACAATCACACTCGCAGGCCTCTGCTTTCCAGCGGCTTTGGCTTCCAAAAACTCATCCGTCGACGGCGAATTCAAATCCCCGCGCGTGTGTTATAGTCTTGTGGTGGTTTCAAGCCGTGATAATCTCACCGATACAACCATTTCAAGGAGCCAACGTCCAATTTCAGTCAAAGGATTTACTTTACAAAAACAGACTTATAACCCCCGCTGTTCAAATGAATAAGCGGGGGGGGGCAGAAACGGTCGGCGGTAGGAAAGGCCACGTGATTAAAGCAAGAACCTTTTAAATCGAGACTACGCGATCTTTTCTATTTTTCTAAGTACGGAATAATAAATGGCAGGCGGCAACATCGAAAAGCCCTGTTTCAGCATCATAATTAAAAAATATATATATATTTCACAATCCATCATAGTGATCAGTTTTCTTTTGCAGTTGTACTCATTTTCATAGCTAGGAAACCAAGAAATGATCATTAGGTGAAACTAAGTAAGCATGACATATTATATAACCAATATACTATTATATATGCTTTAACTAGGCGGTCAAGGTTTCAGTATCGCCCTTTCCTAGAAACACAAAAATGGCTATTATTCAGTATTTCATGGGCCAAATCCAAATTTTTTTTGCTCATATGTGACTCAGATCTGTTTTTTTTTTCATGACAGCGTGAACAGCACAAATCACATGGAATCTGATGTTTTCAATTCGGATTTGGGCCACGTTCATATGTGGTCCGAAATCGGCTACAGGTCAGATTTTTTGCAACGCGACCTCAAGTCTCAACGGTCAAATTGGAATTCATGCGACTTTTACGTCACGTGACTTGACGTCACATCGTGATGCGGAGTCGGAGCCGCACGACTCCTCATCCGCAAACACGTCCATACAGATGTAGCAGCCATTGCTCCACAAAAAGCCAGCGGATCTCCGCGTCTCCGTGTGCGTCCCTGTGCCGGCCCCCCACGGCAGAAACATGCAGAGGGAGAGGGAGTCTCCGCTGAGAGAGAGGGGAGCCCCCCCCCACATAAATCGGCGCCTATACATGACACCGTAAATGCTGACTTCAGTGGCCTCCATGTTTACTTCCGTACGACAGCGTGCAGTGCGTGACGTCTTTGTTATTGTTCTTCTGCGCATGCGGGTCAGTTCGGGACCGAGAACAGTTCACACTGGGATCTGATATTGGCCACATTTAAAAATAATGTCAGTCAAACAAAAGAATCTGAGCAATAAATCCCTAATATAACCCTCAGTCCTCAAGTCATTTGGTTGAAGTCTCAAGCAAGTCCCAAGCCATTTTCTCTTGGGCAAGTCAAGTCAAGTCAAGTCATGTCGAGTCCTTAGTTAAGGGAAGTCAAATCCCAAGTCATGTCACTTTTTTTCCTCAAGATACTGCATTGTTACCTGCAGTATCCAGTCTTTATAAAGAGAAAAGACAAGGTACTAGTACCTGTCTAATAATGATATTATTGGCCAAACTATCTAACTTGTTCAAAAAGTATGACAATGAATTTAATTTGTATTATAATAATTGATATTCAGTGAAATAAATGTAATCAAACAAATAACTAATAACTTAAAAAAAACAACCTTATTTATTTCTTAATAAATTCTGAATTCTTTCTCAATCCAAAATATATTTTAAATAGTGAATACTGACTACCGTCTGCCTGTTTGCAGACAAAAACAGATTTGCACAAAACTTTGTGTGTGTGTCTGTGGAGCCCTGCGGCATGCAGTCTATTTTTTTCCAACTGCGCGAGCCGTTTCCATAGAAACACGAGATAAAACGACATAGAAATGTTTTGTAAAGAGTGTTTTATATAAACCTACGTTGTAGCAGAGACAAGAGTTACTGTTGGATTTACTTATTGATCCAGACCCGTTTTAAATACAAAGAACAACTTACTTGTACGTATATGCAATACGTAGAAGTAATTCAATACAGTACAAACATCCCACTGAGCAAGTTCAACAGTTACAGTCGCATCTCACATTTCAATTCTATTAAAAGTTATTTATGACAGACTACTATAAAAACATGTTTCTATACCTATTAAAGGTGCAGTGTGTAGAATTGGTGGCATTTTGTGGAAAGGACTTGGCAGAAATGGAATGGAATATGGAATATAGATGTTTTAATTAGTGAATTATCCCATAAAAGAAAGAATCGTTGTGTTTTCGTTACCTTAGAATGAGCCGTTTATATCTCCATGGGGGCTGGAGCCCCTTCCACGGACCATGTTGCACCGCCATGTTTCTACAGTAGCCCAGAACGGACAAACCAAACACTGGCTCTAGAGAGGGACTTTTGCATTTTTCACGAGTTTTGCGGCCACCGTAGCTTCTCCTCCATGGATGACGCCATTTTGCACCGCCATGCACATAGAGAGGAATTCAGTTGGTTGCAATCTGCAACCTCACTGCTAGTGGCTGCTAAATTCTACAAACTGCACCTTTAACTTAAAGTGTATAAAGTGAGCTCATAAGACAGAGATTGTTAGTCTAAACAAGATCAACATGTTGTAATGTATTTTTTAAACAAGTAATAAGCAGAAATGTATTTAGATTTTTCACACAATAACTAATAAAAGCACTGGTGGTATTTACAAAAAACGTATTGTAACTTTGTGTGTGTGTATGACTGTGGGGGGAAGGGGGTTTTAAATTCATTCGGTTCATTGTTATAATTTGAATAAGTTCATCTGATTGCAGGGGAGGTGTCCAGGATAGTGGGTAATTGGCCCAGGTGTCTAGGAGGCGGGTTCCCGGGGGGGGTGTGCAGAAGGAGAGGAGAGAGAGAAGTGAGGCGAGCGCTGGGGGCGAGTCGAAGCGAAAGAAAGAGTGTCCGAAGAGAAGTCCGTAATAAATAGGGACACGGCCATCCCAGGTTGCTATCTTCCGAATGGACACCTCAACCCCGGGGGTTAGTCGTAAGCCTCGCGGCAGGCAACGTCTGGCAAAGTCTCCTTGGTCAACCCCGCCGAGCGCCACAGTATTATCAAACCGTGTGATAAAAAAGATTTAAATCGCTGTTGTTTTGAATACTCCTCCTCTGGGATGCTTCACCATATGAAAAACCACGTTCCGCGCCTGGTGTACTTCTACCGTTCCACTTGTAATGTGAACATTGACAACGGTTAAACACTTTTATATTTTATGTTTAATATAATATTTGAAGTGAAAACATAAAAAGGACACAAACAAGTCATTCGAGTCATCACGTCTCAAGTCAAGTCACGAGTCTTTAACTTCCGAGTCCGAGTCGAGTCTCAAGTAGTTTATTTTCTGTCAAGTCAGGTTGAAAGTCAGCAAAACAGTGACTCGAGTCGACACAAGTCCAAGTCACGATGACTCGAGTCCACATCTCTGCTGGTTCCATCCTTAAATTCCGTCTTTTGTAGAACACATCCTACTTAACATAAAGAGCCTGAAATGTCTCTAAAACAAACCAGACGGCATCAGGACGAATGGAGCCTTGTGTGGAAACAGGAGCCTCATATTGGGACTGTTTCAAAATGAGAGAACATGGCTTCTGTCCGGTTTAAAATAGGGTGCTAATCCCTAACTAACACTCAAACCTCAGACACCAGACAGATTGATAGTATTTGAAGTGAGTTACCGCAGAAAGACTGTTTAATTATGTTTATTATAAGGTTCCATAAAGTTGGCGCATAAATCTATGGAATATTCTTCGATCTGCGGTTATGCGCTCCAGAGTAATGAAAGTGATAAAATACAATAACTAGTGGAGCTCTCTGACGTTGCTTTCCGCTTGATGGTGGAATTCTAGATGTTATGGGTCAGCTGTTAAGCTCACATTTTATTGGGCAGTACAAAAACCAATAAAATGCAGAAAATGGCTTATGTCTCATGTTGGAATACTTGTACATAGCAGAATTCTAGGCGCGGGTTGATCTTATCCCTGGGGCCACGCAAATGGAATATGAGATTTATTTTTCTGGATTACTGAAATATTCCCAACACAAAAAAACAACAACAAAAAAAAACACACTGTGGTTTATGAGTTAACTTTGCTATTGGGGTCAGAGTTCTAAGGAATGTTTTAACTGCATACATGATACAACATGCATGTTATTTAAAAGTGAAAAAAGCGGGGCAGTTAACGGAGGCTGGCACTACAGATGTGTGTGTGTGTGTGTGTTTTCTGCATGTGTTCCTTTAAAGTCCGTGTAAAGCAATAATAAATATGTGTTTGGAGTTTGCCGCACCGCAGAAAAATGTGTTATTAACCACACAGCCAAATTTGAATGATTAAAAAAATCACCAAGTATATAAAATTAGGTTTCAAAATCGTGAAAAAATAAGCAGTGTTCTTTGCTCTGAAACGCTGGGGGCATGTCCGCTGAAGGCGCAGAAACCCTGAGAGCCGCTGCAGAGACAAACTAGGGTTCAGCGAGCAAACGTTCACACAAAGAACACACGCGCTTGAGCCGAAGAACGAGTCGCTCGCACACATCTCCCAGCTGGATCTGGAGGGGGGGGGTCATGAGTCGGTTCGCTAGTGGCGGCTGAACGAAACGAACCGGGTTACTTAAAGGAACCGGTCTTGTCATCACTAGGGAGAAATAGTAGTTATTGGATGTAACTCCAGTTATATGAGTCGCCCTCTAGCCCTCTAACGGGCTTCGCTATTGATGCAAATGCGCTCTAGGCTTTATATAGTGTTAGGGGAGGTGGTCCACTTTTAACCCAAAAGTGGTGAAAAACGGTCTAAATCCACAATTCAGTAGTATAGTTCAGTCTTTTCACATGTTTTCAGCAATGGTTTTCTAACATGTATAATGTGTTGTGTTTGTGTAGAAACAAATCGCTGAATTTACTTTACACAGACTTTATCGTACAGTGTACCCTGTATATTCAAGAATACACAATAAAAAATGTGCTCTAGAACAGTGATCCTCAGATTTTTCATATCACGGAAAATTTCGATTTGTTCTCTGGGACCCCAATCTGAGAAGAGACTCATTATTCACTATTGGTGCTAAGGTCTTGTAAATGAAATAAGTGTGAAGTTAAACTTTTTTGCTGGGGACCCCCTGGAACCTCTTGAAGGACACCTGGGGTGGTCCCCGGACCTCGTGTTGAGAACCACCGCTGTAGAATATAGAGCACCAATGCATAATCATGCAATGTTTTATAAGTGGGTAGATGGTTAGATTCCGACCTGAGCCAGGGAGCTGAGCCTCATTGCTATAAAAAAAACCCCGGCATATACGAATCAGCTCACACGTAAACAGAGGTTGGACGGTGACTGACCGTGTCGAGGTGGGTGCGCTGATGCTTGGCGCGGTCGCTGGAGTTGCTGAAGGCCTTGAGGCACCCGGGGTGCTGGCAGATGTACGGCTTCTCCCCCGTGTGGCTCCTCAGGTGGATCTTGAGGTTCTCCAGGCGCGAGAAGGCCTTGGAACAGCCCTCAAACTGCCAAGAAAAATAAAAAAATAAAAAATAGAAAAGTTGAATGAATGCCAAATCACTTAAACAAACTGAGGGAAACAAATTGATTATGTGAAGAATTATTGTGAATTATTTTCTATATATAATATTAGCTGATGATTATTATTGTTTTGATTATTATTGTTTTCAACTGTGTATCCATTGAGAGTTGTCAGGGACATAAACTGTGTAAATACGCTTGTAGCGTATGCATGTAGATGTACATGTAAGATGCATAGACATTAGCTCTACTTATTAATATTATTCGATTGCTGTTAATGTAAAGCAACATGTTGTGTATGAAAGGTGCTATCCAAATAAATATTAGTATGATTATTATTGTTATTAATGATGCAGAGCTCGCGGAGCTGGTTCTGTCAGACAACTAGACGGCGCCACGCGCTTCCACGCCCTTATTTGGTCGTCCTATTTAAGCAGCCAGTCCCTCCTGCCCTACCTGCTTCACTGCCTGCTTACTTGCTGCGTTGCTGCGCTCCCTCCACCTCCCCTGCATCCCCCTGCTGGGCTCTACGCTTCTATCCAATGGGGGGAATTAAGCTCCTCGCCAGGAGTGATGAGCAGCAGAGCCCAGACACCAAACCAAACAATGTAAAATAAATAAAGATCATGTTAAAGTAAATCTAAGAGTTGTCTGTCGGTATTATTGATGATCATTAATTGCCTGATGCCTCACAGGTACACACACACACACACACACACACACACACACACACACAGAGTTACATTCCGTAATTTTTCCAAAGGGGCCAGAAGGGCTCTAGCCCATGGCTCTGC
>OMKR01079053.1:12940-31914 GCA_900302355.1 Cyttopsis rosea
CCCCCCCCCCCCCAAAACAAAAAAAAAAAAAAAAAAAAAAAACAAAAAAAACAAAAAACAAAAAAAAAAAACAAACAACAAAAAAAACAACAAAACAACAACAACAAAAATAATAATAACAATAACAATAACAATAACAACAACGACAAAAACAACAATAACAACAATAATAACAACAACAACGCCAAAAACAATTATAATAATAATAATAACAACAACAACGCCAAAAACAATAATAATAATAACAACAACAACAACAACAACAACAACAAAAACAATAATAATAATAATCATCATCATCATCATCATCATCATCACTTTGATTCATGAAAGGCCTTTCAGGGACACTTTAAGACACACACTTAAAAAAAAAAAAAAAAGAAATATGACTATGTCCATAGAAACATCAACACTTTTGTCCTAAAATGGGCCAGGGGGTGCTTTCAGACAACATATATATCTATCGATTCTAATATTATTACTTGCCAAATAAAGCATTCAAACCAGCAATTTTCTTTTCTTTTTAGTTTTTCTTTTTCTTTTTTACTAACAAAGCCTTTTTTTTCTGTATTCAATTCATTGCATTGGAACCCATCTCACCCAAAAGCTGAGGAGTGAGTATTTGTGACTAGAATTTCAATAATTCACTTCAATATCATTTTCTTTGATTAAATAAATGTGTTAGTATTGGTGCATAGCGTCAGTGATCCATTATGCAGCTGCATTACAACACCCATGACTATAATGATCTTTTATTGACTGGGCTACAGCACATTTGAATGATTTTTGATACGCGTCAACATTTGAGGTGAAGGTGTTTTGGGTCCATGTCCTGGTCCGTGACTGAAATTTTAGATGTAGATGAATGTTACTGAGATATCCTTTCTGTTTTCTTTTGTTTGTTTTTGCATATTTTCACCATCCTCTGTTCAACTGCGATCTTCCTAGAATACAGAAAAAATATTTAGATTATTAACTATTTTTAATATATATAATGTTTATTTTTTATTTTTACATTTGATCAGATATTATCAGACAGAAAATTTGATTTGAATATTTATATAAAGTTAATATACCACATATGACTATATGACTGTATTCCACTGCACGACTGCATCATGTACAAAAATGATATATATTTTTTCACCAAAAGTGAAAATATTTTATCAGCGTATTTATTGTAATTACTTGAATTAATCTGCCTTTTGATGATAGACTTCCTCGTCTCTGAATCGTGTGCACAGGGGGTAACCACAAGGACTTTGCACGTGCGTGTCTCATGTTCTTTCTTTGACTCCACTCCCCTACTGCACAGTGTCCTCAAAATAACGATACAAAAGAAACAGACAATAAATAAAAGTAAAGTCATATTGAAAATACGAATTAAAAAATAGAATTAAACATTGAGAAGTTTGTATGCAGTGGTATGCACGCCGTACACTACAGGCTCAGACAACATTTCACCTCTCATACATCAACATAATGTGAAATGTAGTTTTGGTGGCGAATGCACAAACACACACAATGTGCATGAAGAGCATCGAGTCGGTTTACTCACCTGTGCACTCTCTCAGTGCAGGATTTGGCGTCAGGCCGCATGGACAGCTGTCTTCACATCTGCCCCGGAACAGGAAGTGACCGGGAGAACAGTGTGTGCAGAAACTCCTGCTAAAGCACGACGCACAGTGCTCCCTGCACCCTGCAAGCAGTGGGAGAACGCGCTGGGTGAAAAAACAACACAAAGGCCGACACTTTTCAATATTATTCAGCGGTCCACACTAACTTTTAGAAGTGGTAGCCGAGTTGGCGACCATGAACCACCATCAGTGGTTGGTTGCCAGGCCTTAAAAAAATGGTTGCCGCATTTTAATAATTTCATATTTGAGTGATAACGCACTTATATCATTATAATCCTTGTAATATTCTCTCTTGTTTCACCATTTTGTGGGGCAACCAGATTTGGGCCATTCCACACCGTCGTTTCATATGTAATACAATTATAATAAAGGTGGTATACCTCGGCATATTTAGAAGCTTCCTCCGGGGAAAATGAGTCGCGCAGTGATTTACTCTGTCAAAAACGGTGGAACAAGTCAGAATACTGAAATAATTATACAGGATTTAATCTAATTCGGCAACCATTTTGTCAATCGCAGCAACCAAAAGGTGATGCATAGTTGCCAACTACTTCTGGAAGCTAATGTTGGCCCTGAATATTGCCTGTGTCATCTTTTTATGATAGGAAATTTTAGATAACTACAACATTTGGGCTGAGGGTTTCGCGGCATTATTCCAGTGTCCCAACACAGAGTCGGTGGTACGTACTGATGCAGGTGTTGACGTACGGCGAGCGCACGCCATAGTGTCCACGCGGACACGAGGACAGACAGACCCCTCTCTGCCTCATCCCGTCCGGCTCCAGGTGCAGGAAGAGGCGGGGTTTACAGGACACACAGCCGTTCGGCGCAGAGCAGCTCACACACCCCATCGGACACAGTCTGCCCACAACTGAGTTATCTGCATCCAAATAAAAGGGCATTAAAGTAAGTGTGTGTGTGTGTGTGTGTGTGTGTGTGTGTGTGTGTGTGTTTGTGTGTGGACCAGTGTGAGTTTTTAACCTTTGAAGCGAGGACATTTAGGCCAGTCCTCACTTTATTTTCACAGTATAGGCTTCTCTCAAAGTTTCAGAGAGGTCCTCAGAAAGGTGGTAAAATGAAAAAAAAAAATTAGAAAAACAAAATGGGTGTGTGTACATTACCTGCATACACACACTTTTTGCTCTCTGGCGCCCATTGAAATGTAGAATGCATTTGTCTGTAAGTGTAGCTGAAAGGGTGGTCCTCACTTCGCGGTGAAATTACCCAGACCTCACTTTGGTGCCCATATAGGACTCTCTCTGTGCATGTGTGCAAACCCGCATGGGTGACTGTGATGGTAAAAGGGAGTTTATTTTATTATTTTTCCAGGACTTTGATGTGTGACTCCAAGTACACGATGCCTAAATTACAGTCCATCCAACACCTTTCAGGCAATAACTCACGCCGTGGTTTTATGATATTTCTGAGAAGAATGTCAATCCAGTGCCAAGGCATAACAATTTATTGTCTGTAAAACCCATTCAAATATTTGGACACATTTTCCCCTGAGAGCCAAAAAAACACTCTCACGTTGTTCATATGTGGTGCCCGTCTGCTGATTGCAGTCTATTACTAAGAAAAAATTATAATAATAAAGTGCATTCCACAAATGCTATTTAATAACAAAATCTATTATTGGAAATACTCACGTCTGTGTCGCAGTGTCTTTGTGTGATCGTGAGTTTTTGTGAGCTCCACGAAGTGCAGCATCCAAATTAACAACGGCATTCGCATTTTCCCTCAGTACAGCAATTTTTTTTGTTTCTTCATCCAGACGTTTCCACCTTGCACAGCATCCCAACTCCCACACCGCCGAAATGGAAGTCTCTTAAATGTTCCACAAAATGTCTGCGCACTCAACGTAGAGACACCGGCTTTGGTAAAAAAGAAAAAAGAAGAGAACCAGAGTCAAGACGGAGGTTTTCTGGAGTCCGGGTCCCACGTACGGTACATTCCCAAGAGGTCACTCAAGCCGGCGGCGAATGCAAAAAATATGAGAAAGCATCTTATGGGCGTTTGTAGACAGATCTAATACGAAGGAGAGAGTTTGGGGGGAGCTGCGGCAGATTAGCATTTCCCTCGCGGACACACCTCTCTCTCTCACTCCTCTGTTTGTAGCCCTCTTTCCTCTGGACCCTCCTCTTGATGCATCATAGCCCCCAGAATGGGACTTTGTTATAATATCACTGTCAATTGTCCTAAAAAATGACCTCACTGGAAAGTTGGATCTGCTTCTGTATTTATATAATGCCGGAGTTGTTAACAATGGAAGTAACTTTATTTCCCCCGGGAATGGATCAAAACCACGTCTTCCCGCCCAATAGCAATTCTCAAACCTAAACTTCACGTCCTACTTACTGAACACAATAGACTGTTAGTTTGGGGCCAATAGAACATAATGGTTGAAAAATAGTCCATATTTTCTCGATAAGCATCTTACACGTGTTTTGTATTAGATTTGTCCATCAGGGTTGTTATCAGATACCGATACCAGACTGCTGTCAGACCAACATCCAATGTCATTATAAGCACTAGTCCATCTCTACCGGTCAACCTAATGAAAAGAGTGTTGGCGTGTGACTATGAGTACGAAATAACTCATTTGGTTCTGCTTAAAACAGAGAAGCATAACTACGTTTGTGAGTCATTTCATCACTTTATAAATGCCAGCCCTTCAAAGTATAAAGGCCAGATTGAGTCAGGACGATGGAGAGAGGGGAGAAAAACAAGCCCACTGTCAAAAAAAAAATGTTTAACATTAACTTCAATTTAAGCCATGTGTTCGCACTATCGATTAAGACGTGGTCTACAAATAACATCCAAAGGGGCAGATGATTTCAAAACTTTCCAATGAAAAATTGTCTTGAAGGGAGTTGGTGTTTGAGATCTCACGGTGCTTCATCTTCTGTTTTGGGAACAGGGCGGTTCCTCAAACTTCTCCAAAGCAGGTGACGGATAAGGGTTGCAGCTCAGGAGTTCTCATGATGCAGCTGAGAACTTTTCTTGGAATTTCACAACAAAAGTTCAATTCACTTCATTATCAAGGGTGAGTTTATATGTTTGGTGGGAAAATATATACACACAAAAAAGAAAACGCGCAATAAACAACAAAAGATAAGTTACGTTTTGAATTGGTCATTTCTCAACCTGTTTCACAGCTAAACAGACACACCAGGAGGTGAGGCTCAAGGAAAACATCTCTGGCAATCCAGGGCTGCGTGTTCAACAATTTCTCTGTTCCTGTATCATCTGGAAAAGTGTCAAAAGTGGAATCAGCAGGGTCCTCGACACATTGCAGATGATTTATTTGAGGGAGAAACGGCTGGAATCGCCTGCCAGACGGGGGGCTGGAAGGGGTTAGGGCCCAGATTGTCAGCAGGTGCCGTGACTCAATCACACGCATAGCAGGGTCATTCTCATGAACACGTGGAGAAATGAATTGATACTCATACTGTATTCACAGAGCATGTGAAATAATTCATTTAAATGAAGTACACAATGCCTACCATATTGCTCACTTAGTTATTTTTAGTTACATTATTTTTGTGTTTTGTTTCTGTGCTTTTCTTATCAATAAATGTATTACCGTAACACATCCAGACACAAAAAGATGGGTTACAGTAATGAATATGCTTTAGCTTAGCATAAAATGACTGCAAAAATTTATACTGCTCTTAATTCATATTTATTGCAAAACTACTTTTTAAAATAAATATTAATTAATAAAATAAAAAAATAAAATATTAATAAAAGGATCCAGAAGGAACATGGAGGGTTAATCTAAACCATATGGATGAGAATGAGGACTTCAATTGGTTTTCTTTTTACATCTTCACGCCTTGCGCTCAAATGCAGGCAGAGCCGTTGTGCCGTTGCATTAATGTACATACACAGTATATACGAGCTTTTCCTCAGATGTTCCCTTGAAACATCTTGATCTTGGATATTTAGATTCAGTGAGTTTGAAGGGCTACATAGCTCAAATGCTGAATTGCCATGTAAAAGGCCATCAGATAGCGGCAGTTAAAGCAAGATGCATTTACAAAATACAATAATAAAATATAATCAAACCAATTAAAAACAGGGGAAGAATAAGCATTCCTTAGCTTATTTAATTATTTCAATGGAGTCTTGGATTTTACCATCATGACACCCAAAAAAAAAAAAAAAGAACAAACCCACTTTTCTTACCTGCATTGTCTTTCTTCCTAATTACCGTTTCTTTCTTATCCACTTTGCCGAGACACATACATACTGTATTCACCATGGGTTTCTTTCACTGTTGGTCAAATATCTCTCCTTTAAAAAAACCAAGTATTTCCAGATCGTACACATGAGTTTAACCATGACTAACATTTTCAAACACAATAATCAACTTAAATACACAAAATAATACAATAGGACAGTTTTTTTTTCTTTCATTTAATATATATAAAATATATTTACAATCGAATACAATTATTTACATATACACAATACAAATGACTATCGCCTAAGACAGACTAAATAAAATGCATAATAAACTGAAGAAATACTAAACAAAAGCCAAACTTAACAACCCCCCCCCTCGACTACTTGGTTCAGCCCAACAAGGTCATTGTCATCAGCTGGAGTCCTGGGGCTGCTCTCCCCTGGAAGTCAACCTCACAGACAGTGATTAAGGAGGGGTTCCCCAAAATAAAGCACAACATAACGAAAACGAACTTCCTGTATTAGTCCGATATGTCGATTACACAGTCAATACACGTGTGTGTATTGTTGTTTTTTTCCCCTCACCTTAGTGAGGTTGGCGGCACGGTAGCTCAGTGGTTAACACTGCTGCCTCACAGTAAGAAGGTCCTGGGTTCGATTCCCGCCTGGGGCACTGTTGGCACCATGGGGTGGCGTGGGTTATCGCCCGATCAGGGGCCTTTCTGTGTGGAGTTTGCACGTTCTCCCCGTGTCCGCATGGGTCTCCTCCAACATAAGGACCCTGACTACACTTCCTGTCCTGTCCCTGACCACGACATGGATACAACAACTGGAACTGGTCCCCGGGCGCCGACGAAAAAAGGGCTGCCCACTGCTCCTGGAGGCCGGGATGGGATAAACACAGAGACCAAATCTCTGTGTGTGTCCCCCTCCATGTGGTAAAACGTGTGATTAATAAACAATTCTTGGTTGGACGCTTGCCAGCTCCCTGACAGCAACGTAAAGAAATGAGCCGTATACACTATTCATTGAAAAATAAGATGTTTTTAATGGGATTTGTAACCCAATTAGACTCAACCCAAAGAAAACACATGGTTAGTTATTACTGCTCCAATAACAGAAAAAACAACAACTTATATTTGCATTGAACTGAGCTGAATTTCTGTCTCTATTTCGGGGATCCCGTGAGATAACTTTTCAGAAATTTATGGATTGTCCTCCCTTTCCCGCCCAATATTTTCCCATGTAATTTAACCAACAAAAGCACATTTTCCAAATATTACGTGTACGAGAATTGAGAAAAGGCCTTGTTATCAGGTGTATACATTAAAAACACTTAAATACATCACCCACTAAAAACAGGATTTCACTGAAGAAGAAATCGAAATTGGGACAGAAACAAGCCCTATAGCTGCTGGCACAACAACAACAACAATAACAATACAACTTAAATCCTAAACATGTGATACAACAGCTATACACTAGTCATCATGACCATCAGTGTCCACTTCATCCTCTTGATTTTCTCAGCACTTTCTATAAAAAAGGAAGAAAAAAAGATTATTTCCCCCTGAAAACCGTCACTAGATAATAATTAATCACTGACAAATTGGAATAAACCAGCCACCTATGGAGGAGTTTGCATTACAAGAGGCAAGTGCACCCCGGGCTGGACCAAACGCTGTTCCCTGGGCCCACCGCGCCTTACCCTGGATGCCGCTTTAACGTGGCGCCCTCGGATCGTGGCCGATTTCTCCTCGAAAGCTTGCGTCCTTGCTTCCGCTGCCACCCTGTAGAGGAACAGCTTCACGACGAGCTCCAGCTGGGGAGCGGAACCACACACCCGGCCGTGTTAGTTAGCCGCGCGGCTAATTAGCAGGCGGCTAACTAGCATCGTTTTAAAAAACAACGCTGTTCGTCGCTCACCAGTGCGTCTGCGGCGGGTTTGGTTCTAGCCTTTGTCCGCAACTTCAGCATGGACTTCAGCGTGTTTCTGGGCACGTTGCTCGCCATCTCGGCGGCTAGTTCAGACGCGATAACAACGATTCTCCTCAACTCCGTTCGTTCGTTTTGATCTTTTGAATCTCGCGCGTTGCTAACGTCCGGCGCATAAATGTGACGTCATCACGCGTCTCCGAGGAGAAGTTTTTATTTTTATTTTTTAACACTAGAACAAAAATATTTTAGAAGAAATTGAATGATAGAATGCCATTATTCTTATATACATATTCTATATTCTTAATACATTTAAACATGCCACGTTTTATCATTTAATACATATTTGAATCCTTCAAATAATAGATGCTGCTGCGCTGAGGGTTTTGATATATAATGAGATGTAATGATATATAATATTTTATTTTATAACAAGGCATTCAACCACACACAGATAGACACATAAAGTAAAAAGAAAGATTGTATTGATATACAATAAACCTCCAAATAAATAAATAAAATTGACGCGCCGCTGCCCCTAGCGCATTGATGACGTCATTACATTTCCCGCTAGCAGGGGTCGGACTTTTTACTTCCGGGTCAATGAACTACAACAACAATGGCGGCCTCCATGAGCAACACTGAAAGCGCGACGAACATGCTGCAGTTTATGAAACTTGTCGGACAACTTAAAGTAAGACTTGAGGACCTTATGGCGACACGTAGATCATGATCTGCTGAATGTACCTTGGTCTCAGTTCACTAGTTCTTAGTTCTACATCTGAGTTTATTTTGCCAGAGTTGTTTACATAGCTGCAGAATGACTTTAGATCAGCGATACTCCAAATGAATACCGTATTCACCCGAATATAAGACATTTTCCCTCGAAATACGCCTGAAAAAGTGGGGTCTCAAAACGCAAACAGTGTGTTGGCAGCACGGAGGCCGGTGGTTTTCTATCTGTTCCGCAGTCTCTTTCAAACTCGGCGCCGACTCACTTGGAGCGACACTAGACAGAGACGCACAATGCGCTACAACACGAGCATCGCGCCGGAAAAGGGGCGTGTCGACCCGTTAACGCCGCACGTCCTGCGATGTGGCGATAATGTGACAATTGAATCTAAAATATATTGAAAACGTGATTTTATTTAATTTATTTTATTCTACCATGTTTTACTCAATGTGTTTTTATTATCGTTATTTTCAACTAAAATTATTTTCTTTCTAAAAACTAAGATTTGGCCTTCAAAATGAAAAAGTGGGGGTGTCTTATATCCGGGTCATTACGGTAAAAGAAATTCTAAAAGAGTATTTCTAAATGAGACACTAGTAGTTTTCTCTGCAGTTTTGAATTCTGCAGTCACTGACTCTCCTTTTCGCTCTGTCTGCGCCCGGGACGACCTCCAGCGGGTTCCACGGACTGGGTGGGTGTACAGCAACGTGAAACGGCCCGAGAGCGTTTCAGATCACATGTACCGCATGGCTGTCATGGCCCTGACTATCACAGACACCTCAGTTGACAAGGAAAGGTACGTGTTGTGAAAGAGAGAGAGGGTGACTCTCATTTCGGTAAAAAAAAAAAAAACATAGTTATTGCTCTCGTGTCCTTCCTGTCCTCTCCATTTCGTGGCGAGCGCAATAGGAACATGGCCATCTTCTCCTCTGTCGGTTTACATGCCTGTTTATGTCTCTTTTCATGTGACCGTAAGGTGTATGAAGCTCGCGCTGGTTCATGACATGGCGGAGTGCATTGTGGGGGATATCGCTCCGGCAGATAACGTCAGCAAAGCAGAAAAACACCGACGAGAGAAGGCAAGGGATCACTCACGTTATCAAAATAACAATGTCGTGCTTGAGGGCTTCTTCTCCTTTTCTCATCTTTTCACATTCTCCTGCACCTGCACCTGCACCCTCTCTTTCTGAATAACTTTCTGTGTCATACTTTATATTTCTCATCTTCTTCCCTTCTCCTCCTCCAGGAAGCTATGAAGCAAATGACAGATTTGCTGCAAGACGGGCTCAAAAAGGAGATTTACAGACTTTGGGAGGTATGAGTGTGTATCTGCTAATTCGACAAATTAGTGTGCACACCACTTTATCTATTGATCTTTTTATTTCATGTACCTTGTCTGTAGGAGTATGAGGAGCAGAGCAGTCCTGAAGCCAGGTTGGTGAAAGAGTTTGACCTCCTAGAGATGATCCTCCAGGCTCATGAGTATGAACAACTAGAAGAAACACCTGGAAGACTGCAGGAGTTCTTTGACTCAACTAATGGTTTGTCATCGTATCATAGTTTGAGTTTCTCTCTTTACCTTGTTCCTTGTTTAACCCCAACCATTGCCATTCCAATCATTATTTCCATTAGGACGCTTTCACCACCCAGATGTGCTTCAGTTTGTCAACTGTCTCAAAGAAGAGAGAAGCACTCACTCGGCCAGCGGTGATGAGGCAAAGCATTCTGGGTACTCGCAGGGCACAAATTCAGAAACTGTAGAGCCACGTGCTTACTGACCACAACGCAGACCCAAACCACCACTCCTGAGCAGAGGGACTCAATGACTGAAGTTCAACAGAATCTGTACATGTACATTACATGTCCAGACTGTATATGACCGGATGTGTGTGGGGTAGACGTGAAGAACTCAAACTGGGCTGTCTTGCCAGGGTCCCCTGCGGCTCCTCCCCTCTTCTCCTCTCACCATGTTTTACAGTTTTTTGCATTAGGAAAGTATGGAATTGTGCTCAAGAGATTTGGATAACGTAGATGTTGGTGTGTCAGTTAGACATGATATTTCCCCACTCTTGTCTAATACGACCCTGATGACTGTCTGTTCAACAGCCTCAGAGTTGACAGCTACATGATGGGCTTGGATAGTACCACCTGATGAGAATTGTCAATGACAATTATTTGCTAGAATGGTTATTCTATGTATTGCTAGTTATTACATGACCTTGGCTACAATATTAAAGTATTTCAGGTACATTTGAATAATTAACACAATTCAGAAATCATGCTCCTTTTGAAGTGAGCCAACATTACATAGATCAAGATGAGGTGATTTTTTTTGTGTGTGTTTTTACTGTTCAGTTTGTCATTATTTAATTTTCATCATTTCATTGTCAATATTCAGTATCGTCAGATCCACAAATGGGGATCCATGAAACTTGCCATTTGGTATAAAAACAGTCTTTAATGTCGACAGTTCATCAATAAATACAGTTTGATTATGTCTTTTAACAGGTTAGTCTAGTCTTCAATCTATTATGATATACAGTTGATTTCTATAGATAGAGAAAATACCTGAAGAAGGCTGAAGTTTGCAAAAGCAGAAACCAGGGTAATTTAACACATCTATATAATCAAACTGCAGATCGCAGTTTAATAATAATGCAGAATTGTTATAATATAGCATTAAAAACATATGCTATAGGAATAGTTGTGCCAAGTCCCAATGCTTGATGTGTTTCATCAAGCAACGGGGGGTTGCATTGAAATATATTTTCAATCCATTCATTTAGAATATAAAGTTATGGGGCAATTCATATACCAATGACAAAAGCTTTTATCATTTTCATATTCTCAAATGCTTTCAGTGTTTGATTTTTGTAGAAAATCCACTTTGTTGGTTAAATGGAAGGTGAGTATCACTCAGACCTCGTACACTTATACTGAGGCGACAGAATGGAAAACTAGGAAGAAGCTACTAAAAGCAGGTTACTTCACTATGTAAGTTATGCTGCTGTCAGTTAAATTGCATTTTGGGACGTAAAATAACATTACCATAAAGTGTAATTTTTATAGCACAATGTCAATTCTCTTCAAAATCGACTGAAATAGTCTCTTGGTCAGATCAGATCTGTTCCAAGCAGAATGACACAAAATTTGAATTTATGCCCCCCCCCATCGGCCATTTGCACCTGCAGAGTGGTTGTAATGTATTCTGCATGAAACAGATTTCTTAGCCTGCTCGGGCCAGATCTGATGATTTCAGATTAATCTGCTTTTATGTCAATCTGGCCCTAATCTGTTAAATAGTCAACACACTCTTAGCATCAAGTTTAATGTAAAGTGGAAACCTTAAAATGTAATCTTTTTGTGGGATTTCTGTGGATAAGTTATAGAACAGACGTGTGCCACAAAAGATGGATTTCTGAATTCACAAAAACATTCTCTTCACTTGGTTCTTCATTTGGTCAGGTCATGAAGTATCTATGCAGTCAAACGATCTTGAAACCCCTTCGTGCCTTCATACATGAATCTGTAGAGCAGTTAATAAGATCCAACATTCAAGTAATTACAAGTCAACAAAGATAGATGCCGCCGTGATCAACTCCCAATCCTATCACCACCCAGTCCATCTGTGTACAGGAAGAAAGTGGGTATCATAGGCCGACTACGACTTCTCAAAAAACACTTCTCGGGAACATTGAAGTGTCAGTCCAAGTGAAGAAAATGTTTTCTTTTCTTATGTGTAGAACCAGCCAAGTGCACCAACTCTCAAGTGTTACTAAGGAAAACAGATGTATTATGTTTCTACTAAATACAGTAGTTACTTTTTTGACTCTGAATTGAGGTTTAAAATCAATTTCCTTTAATCCAAAACAACAATTTCGGTATTGAAAAGAAGGGGTATCGATCATGCAGCAAAGCTGTTCTGGCCCTGTCGGAACAGGGTTAGAGGACAATAACAGAAACTAAAAGCCCGTGATAGCAGATACTGTGTGTTTGTCCAAAAGGGTTAATGAATTTGTAATCTGATCTTTGTGCCTGGAATAAACCATCTTTGTGATATGAGGCTCTTTAAATGAGAAATGGCAGACAGCGCTTAGCCACAAACATGGTCAGATGGAGAATAAATTCAGACTTTTAACTACTTGTGACTCTTGGAATGGTCTGGGATCTCCTCACCGAGCTTCCACGCCCTTACTTTAACTAGTGGTGCAGAAATGCCATTATTGATCCCACATCGATGGCGAGGGGATTTTAAATTGCAAAAGTAACTTTGGACTAATGCCGCTCGGAGAAACGAGGACTGGCCTTAACAGCTCTATCAGCCCTTATGCCTTTAAACAAATGTGCCCTAGAATGTCAGCGATACATGTACATTTCTCAAGCCACCTCTTAAATTTCACAATTTCACAAAACAAGTTTTTATTTTTTCCATCTTGGCAATGAGAAGATTGAGAGATTTTTCACAAGATTAGGCTAAATCTTGCCACCGACATCAGATACATCAGTTGATCTCCCTACTATTGGTCATGATCGTGGGCAGGATTTAGGAGAGTAGGAAACTGATACCAGAGACATGCTTGAGGAAACCCTACACAATCAAGGACGGAACCTGAAGGGATTTAATGACATCGTGAGCCTGTGAAGTTTGGTCATTCTGTTGCCTCTCAGACATCAAACACAATCCAGCCACAGATTAAATAAAGTATAGAGATTATTTTATGACAACATCTCTGGTCGAGTCCAGACTTGTGTTTCGGACGCTGCTCTAGCAGGGCTGCTCTGAGGTTTCTGTCAGGTTGTTGGTCGGCATTTCCTGGGAGCTGGCCTGTGCTGTCGAGGAGAGGACCTCCTCAAAACTCCCTCCGGTCCCCGTCCCACCTACTTTGGTCTGGTACCAGATTAAGTAAAATAAAAGAAGTAAAAACATTGTTAAACATCACAAAAACATCATATTGCAAGATGGACACAACAACGCAATCATACAGTAGATGTGAATTTTGTAAGGGTAACCAAGCAGAGGGTTACCTTCCAAAATATGATTTTGGAAGGTAACCCTGTGCTTGGACCGAATGGACCCACAAATGTGCAAATTACACACACACACACACCTTGATATTGGTCACTGTATTCTCAACCTTCTCTTCAAAAGTCTTGAAGCTGGGAGAGTTTCTGTACGGGAGAGAGAGAGAAGAGGGGAAGCTACTGTCGTTAAAAATAGATGTTGGAAAAGAGTAAAGAAAACTGGTAGACAACTCCAATGGAGGAGAGTGAAATAAACTGTGGGTTTCTGGAGTTAGTATCCTTACAACTGGTCAACTTAAACGCTAATGTCTTACTAACAAAGCATCATAAATCCTTTAGCAAATTTACAGCCATTGCTTTGTTGTGATTGTAATCACTTCCTATATATTTATAATTTCCACCCTGGGTGTGGGGGGAAACCGCCACTTGTTATTCGATCATTCCGTCGACAGTACATGAAAAAGGGAGTGAATTTCTTGCGCTACTGTACATGCCGAGTAGTTTGACTCAATCTTGTGTTTATTTGTGTGCACATTAGGATGGAAATTAGGTCTGTGTAGGCCACTGAAACCCAGTGAACAGAGTGAGAATTAAACTAACCTGGGTGTGTGTGTGAGAGAGAGAGAGAGAGAGAGAGAGAGGGGGAGGGAGGGACAGGTAGATTTTCTTTCTGGTTGCTTCTGTATTTTTAGTTCCACTTTGCATATAAGGAAGTTTAGGCAATAATAGTGATGTCTATCTCCTAGTTCACTCATTTAACACAGTCGTTTCATTTATAACAGCTGCACTAAAAGGACAGAATCCACAGAAACGTTAAACAAATACGAACATGAACACATCTTCCATTCATAGACGTTACCTCATGGTGGGCATGCTCATGGAGTGTCGGATTGAGTAGCTGCCCCCAGAGAGCGTGGTGAGAGAGGAGTTAATGATTAGTACAGGTTAAGCAAACACACACACACACACAAAGGCAGAAAAGTAGGCACATGAAGTAAACTAGAAACAAACAACATATTTTGGGATTCTCGTCTTCCAACGTTGAGCATGAAACAGGTATTTGTTGTCAGTTTGAGAAGCTGTTAAGAGTACAAAACAGGGAGGTAGAGACAGGGTGAAGCAACACCATGAGGCCAAACAGCGGACTTTCACTGCTGGGAATGTGAAGACACCATCATACCAAAGTGCCCTTGAGCAAGGCACGTTAAAATGTGTAAAAATAAATACATTATATATCTATCTCTCTCTCTCGCTCCCTCTTCAACTAAGGACTTGGATTGAGATTTGTCCTTCCAACTACAGCCATGGAGCAAAAGCAACAATTTCGTTCGGTATTTCTGTTTTTTAATAGTTTGCGTTCCTCTCGGACCAATTAGGTTGGAATCTTGAGTAGAGAACAGAACTTCTAACGGGTTCCGCAGCCGATTGGAATCACCTGACTGTGGCATTCCAGAAGCCGGCGGAGTCATGTGACCCCACGCCGGTACACCGGTAGAACGAGACCGGAGCACATTCCAAAACAACATTCTTGGCGGAAACTCCTGAAGGGCGTCGATACACTCTGAGATGGAGGTCACACTTTTAAAGTTAACGCTTTGAAAAACACCACGTATCGTCTATGAAAGGCTGAATTCATTTTGGATCCAACTTCCCTTGAGTCTGACCGCTGCACGAGGCTGGACATCTGGGAAGGAGTGATATTTGTTAAATAGAGAGCTAGATGATGGTGATTCTTACCCTATGGAGTTGGATCTTGTGAAGCACGAGAGAAGAAAGAAAAACAAATTTATCATCTTCACATTGGAATATATTTTTACTTTCTCAAACCACTGAACCCTCTTATTAGTTCCCACCCACTGAAATAAATCTTAACAACAGCAAATAATATGAAAAACAAAAAAAAGTTGAAACATTTGTGTCTGAGCAGACATGCATTATAAATGATCCGGTGGTTCCAAGTTCACACGAGAACCAAACCACACGATAAAACATGCAGGGCTTTGTGCTTCCAACACACACACACACACACACACACACACACACACACACACACACTAACAAGATAGATGCATGCATTGCAGGCACACACGCACACACACGGTAACATACCTCCGAGGGTACAGTAACTCTAAACCAAACATGCTGAAATGAAAGATAATGCTCTTTCAACATGATTCTGTTTATAAAAAGCAGTAAATGCTTTGCCATTTCCTTTCCCATATTCACATGAAAAAACAAAGGCAAAGTTCCTGACAAATCTCATTATCAAATTTTGATATATTTGCCTGTCATCGTCTACAAACGGCAACGACTAGACTCTACAGATACTAAATTCGTAGAAGAAATGTCCTAAGTGAGTTTAGTTTAACAAAAATAAAATCCTTGTTATTGGTTGACTGCTTTTAATGTCTTTAAAAGCTCCTGTCCCTTATCTGCCGTCAGTCGGGCAGCTCGCTTGCTTCCTTTACTTTCGGCTTTGGGATACTCTGCAACAATAAACTCTCCAAGGTTAAAGGGAAGCAGCAGGATGTCTACGTTGGCGTTTCCACTTCAATTCAACAAACATGCGTCTCTGCTGACAGTGACGCATGTTTCCAGACAGACGGCTCAGGTCCTGACCTCAAAAAGGATAGATTTAGCCTGGACATGGACTCCACATTAATGTATCTCTAATGCAGACTGAGGCATACTGACAACCCGCCATCTCCCTCACCTCACACAGACACACATTTTTCCGTTTCACACACATTTTTCTGTGTGTCTATCTCTACCAGAGATACAAGTAGAGAGAAAGGGGAGAGAGAGAGAGAAGGGGAGAAAGGGAAAGACTCAGATAAAGCAGCTTACTGTGGGCTTATATAAGCCCAGCCTCCCTTGGACTGACTGACTGGAGCAAATGTCAAAACTCTGCATCCAAGCGGAAGGAGGGGATCGCAATAAGAGAGAGACATTAGCGTGGCTGTGTGTGTGGTTGTGAGAGAGACTGGAAGAGGCAAATAAAGAGATAGTGTGTGTGAGATCTAAATCTATCCCTTGGGGGAGCTATTGGACATTGTCACGTCAATACATTACGTGTCTTTTCTTAAAACTCTCAGTGCAGACAGCTGGGAAGACATTGAATAAACACAGACTGGATCTGCTTTTACTCGATGAAGGCCAGGGAGGCGTGGCCAAACAGGATGTGACATCATACCTCATGTCTCCAAACTTCCTGCTGATGGTCGTGCCCAGGGTGCTTAAAGCTGCCGTGGTTTTCTGTCCCGCAGTGGACAATGTCTCAGACGTCTTCTTATAGCTGGCGAGAGGGGACACACACACACACACACACACACACTTAATTTGACCTATAGACTGTAGAAAACGGAGGTCAGTGAAGTCACCCTTTGGTTTATGGGCATCAATTGGCATCAAGCAAGGCAAATCCGCCCCCAAATACACACATCTATCGGATGAAGCGAAGATCCCTTCAGAGGCTTTTGTGATTCGGCCGGCTCCGTCATGTCTGCCTGACGATAGAGCAGCGTCTCTTCCTATTGGTTAACAGCGACATTTGAAGGCACTTGGGAGCGCGCATAAACGTCACTTCCTTTGGAGTTTTGCGCAAAAACCTTTACATAGAGTCCTTTACATAGAAATCAGTCCACAGGCTGTTATATGCGACCGAGAAAGTCGGGGAAGGTCTCGTTTTTTAAGTTACGTTACAATCCGTTCACACATGTAATAAAACTACATGTAGTACCTTTAATATCTTATGGAACGATCATTCTTTTAAATCACAATCAAGACGCTCATTAGAAGAAGTAAACTTGGATGTTGAGACCTTTTTAAAATAAATTTTAAACCTTTAATTATTTCTCATCAATACGTATTTCTTGTTTTTCCGTGTCAGTGTTGCTTGATCTCCGCCCTGTGCGTCATTTCATTATAGATGGAAACACTGAAACACTGTCTTTGTGTGTGTGTGTGTAATCTGAACTCCTGGTGAAGGTGTAACAGGATAACAAAGAAGGCCTCTAAAGACTACCCCTCTCTCCTCTCTGTTCTTCCTTCCTCTCTCTCGTTTGTTTGTTTTATCTTGGCAGTCAAATACATTTCTCTTACATGAGGAGAGAAACGGCAGCGAGAAATTTGATTAAATAAAATACATCGATTCACAACATTGCAATGTCACGACGTACTCTCAAGCCAATTGGCCTGTGCACCTCTAATTGGTGTTTTTTTGGGGAGTGGGGGGCTTTGCGTCAATGTGAGAAGGTTCTGAAAATAACCATCATGTCCTCTGTGCTGTGCAGCTGGTTTATGCATTTATAATTGGACTTGTATTGTATGATGTCTGTGTTTGTGATTCATACTGTAGATGAAGCTGAAACAAAGTGCTGCAGGGTGATGCAGCAGATGATGTTATTGCTTTTTAAGTAGGCATCTGATACCTGGAGACAAATCCCTAACCCAAGGCCTTGTTTTGGTGTGTGTGAATGTGTGCTGGGAAGTAATCTGTGTGTGTGTGTGTATTGTGTGCGGTCCAAGTCAGATGGCCCTTATTATCTCCAATGACGGCAAACATTAAAACCTGTCAGACGGTGGAGAGACTTGCCAGACCGGACCAGAGGCCTGGTTCGTGGTCTAAGCTCGGAAACACTTGTGCTTCCTGCGTCAGGGACACCCACAAGCACGACGAAGGAAGTGTTTGATTAAATACTGCGTTGTCACTTTGTCTTTTAAATTACTTTTACTATAAGTGAAGGATGGGTGCTCAATAGAGCTGCATTATTTTCATTATCGATTAATCTGTCGATTACTTTCTCGATTGTTGTTTTGTCCATAAAATGTCAGAAAATGCTGAAAGATGACTGTTTCCCAAAGCCCGAGGCGATGTCCTCAAATGTCTCGCTTTGTCTATAACCCAAAGATATTCAGTTTCCTGTCATACAGGACAAAAAACCCTTTTTTTTTTACTTTAACTTATTTTTGTAGACTGTATATTTTTAGATTAGAATATTCTTTAGCCTGTATATTGTTAGTCTTGTATATTTTTAGCCTGTATATTTCTTCTAACTATATTTTTCTAGGCTTTAGAGAGAAATGCAATTTCAGTTCTCTGTATGTGTGTACACATGTAGCAGAACCAACAATAAAGCAAACTTTGACTTTTTTGTCTTTGACATTTAAGAAGTTGGAATCAGAGAATTTGGAAATTTTCTTCTTAAATAATGACTCAAAACAATTAATCGATTATCAAAATAGTTGGCAATTAATTTAACAGTTGGCAAGTAATCGATTAATCGTCCTCATCATGCACTTTGACAATGTTGAAAATCCCAAATTGCCAAAGACACTGAGTTCTATGTATATGGCTACACACAACAACAAACAAATTACACGAATTACATATAATCCTTTTGGATATGGAGAGTTTGTCCATCCAACCAATAACAAAAGCGATAATCTTTCAAACC
>OMKR01079197.1:2904-25480 GCA_900302355.1 Cyttopsis rosea
ATGACATTTTTTTTATTTTATTATTATTATATATATATTTTTTATATTCTTTAATTTGCACTTGGAGGAGTCTCCAGGCTCATACACAGGGAATGATATGCATTACGAGCTGTACGGAGCTGTACATTACATTGTACATTACGTTCGGAACTTCAACACATGTCAGAAAAGGGCATAAATAGCGTGTCGACCTGGGTGTCGTGTTTCCACCGCTACCAATCACAGCTGGAGCCGATTAAAACCTGTGGACTACTGCAGGGTCATTTGACCTGGGACTGAATGCCGATTGTACCCTTTCCCACTGCAGAGAAAAACACTATGTTAATGTATGTTGTCTGGTTTTTTGTGGAGTGGAAAAGGGGTATATGACGCTGCTTAGCTGCTCTGCATAACAGCACTAAATTCAAATATTGGAACAACCATAAATTGTAATTTGACATAAATAAATGTGATGCTGTGATTTTATTGTCATTCAGTATACTGTAGCTCTAATCCAGGTTTTGAATCTGAGATTTGATCTTTAAAAATGCATTATTCAAGTGCTGCAGCTGTAAAAATCCACTAAACACATTCAGCTATGATGCTGTTGAAATAACTTAATAAAACCACTTTCTTAGTTAGAACCTGTTTCTTCTATATTGTTCTGACAGGGGCTACTGCAATGCAAAATGTTCATCTTAATTCATATTCAGAAAGCAATAATTGTGTATGTATGTATGTATGTGATTTTTGGAACACTTTTTAGTGAGTAATGCATCATTGTTTTGAGTGATGTATCACATCTCCCCCTGAGCCTCAGTTACAACAGAAAGTATAATAGGTGCATGTTAATTTCATATATATTCAATTGGCACCAAAACCCTCCCAAATATCACACGTAGCATTTGGTCTGCATCAACACATTGGCGAGCAGAGCAGGACAAACAAGAACATGTGGGCTTTTTGTCATTTCTCGAGGTGTGAAAAGCCTTCTGAAGGAAAAAAAAAAAGAAAGAAGATAAAGGAGAAAAAGTGAAAAAAAAATGGAAGAAAAAAGTGTGATAGTCGAAGTAAAAAGGGCTAAAAGAGCTGTGGAGAGAGGACGGAGTGAGCACTGATAGAAAGAGTGGAAGAAGATGAAGATGACTGTTGTCCACTCGCACTTGGAAAACATATGACATCCCTCCCAGATGATTGGTTTGGAGGGAGGGAGGGAGAGAAGGGGGTGAGAGGGATGGATGGAGGAAGAAAGATAGAAAAAAAATTTAATTTCAAAAGATTTAAGAAAGCATACCTCCTCAGATGAAGACACCACACCTCCTCCACCTCCTCCACCACACGCCCACACCTCCTCAGATGAAGAGAGCACGCCTCCTCAGATGAAGACACCACGTCTCCTCAGATGAAGACACCACGCCTCCTCAGATGAAGACACCACGCCTCCATAGATGAAGACACCACGTCTCCTCAGATGAAGACACCACGCCTCCTCAGATGAAGACACCACGCCTCCTCAGATGAAGACACCACGCCTCCTCAGATGAAGACACCACGCCTCCATAGATGAAGAGACCACTCCTCCTCAGATGAAGACACCACACCTCCTCAGATAAGACACCACGCCTCCTCAGATGAAGAGACCACGCCTCCTTAGATGAAAAGACCACACCTCCTCAGATAAGACACCTCGCCTCCTCAGATGAAGACACCATGACACCAATGCCTCCTCAGATGAAGACACCAAACCTCCGCCTCCTCAGATGAAGACACCAAACCTCCGCCTCCTCAGATGAAGACACCATGCCTCCTCTGACCCTCTCGCATTACTATTCTTTGCCAAAAGCGACAATGTCACCGTGATGAAATTCAGACATGTTCCCCCAACCTGCTACTTAGACCTTCGTCCTCATCTCCAATCACTCAAACACCTTTTTTTTTTTTTAACCGCTAACGCTAGGTCTACACTAGCTAACAAGAAGTTAGCTAATGGCACCGGGGAACGATGAGTGACAGAGGCTTAATTAAAACATCAGGGTCTATTTTCCCATCAGGGTCGTGGCGTGCCACCCTCAACTGTCTTCTCTCTCTCTTTCTCTGTCTATCTGATGGTTAGCTCTTCATTCCGGTTCCAGGCAATGTGACCCATCAGCTAACAGATGGCGTCATATATTCCCTCTACCTGCTGGAGATGTTCGCTGGCTGCCACCCACCGGTTTGTCTTAATCATTTTAGTGTCGTGCTATAAGGGATTAGCGAACATCTCAGGAGGTTATGGAGATTTTCCAAAAATTAAATTGTCAAATTGCAAAAGGAGATCCAGATAATGAGCAAACAAAATAAAACGGGCGTTTATTTAGTCAAAAGGGAATCAGCAGGTCAGACTCCCCTGGACCGGAGCTGCAGTTTCTCGTTCCTTTACTTCCGGATGATTGAGCTTGTATCACATTTAAAGACTTTTACGGGATTTCTGACCTAATAGCTGGAGAAGAAAAAGCTTAAGCCTATCTCCCACCAGCTTTACCCCATTTCCACCAGCACAGAGTCGCATATTATATTTAAATTGATCGCTCGGTGTGAAAAGCCTTTTGACTGCGGGGTGTAAAATATCTATGATTAAAAAAAAAAGATTAAACATGTGCGAGATTTGTACCTCCTACCTATTTAAGCTAACCTTGGTAAAGTCTGGGTAAAGCTTTTTTCTTTTCCAGGGCAAAAATAGGCAGCATGGATAAGAAGAAACAACGAATAAAATACAAAATACAGAAGACGTGTGATGAAAAACACGCGCGGGTTGAATTCCCTGGGCGGCGGCGAACACACAGCGTTTAAACAGCGCAACGGGCTGTCAGCGCTGTGTGCCGTAGCACGGCGGCCATGACAGAACAAACAGCAATCTGAGGCTGTTCCCATTGAAATGCATGGGACGCTTCCCCCTCCGCTCCCATAGAGACGCCTCCACAAACACTGAGCTGTGGGACGATAACAGGACGCGGAGTGGGGGATGAGCGGAGGGGGGGATGGAGGGAGGTCACTGTAGTGATATGGAAGAGAGGAGGGAGGGAGGGAGGAAGGAAGAGAAAGAAAGAAGGAAAGAAAGAAAGAAAGAAGGAACAAAAACAAAGAAAGAAAGGAAGAAAGATTGAAAGAAAGAAAGATTGAAAGAAAACAGAACACTGTACACTGTATTGA
Source organism: Cyttopsis rosea (assembly GCA_900302355.1). NCBI lineage: Eukaryota > Metazoa > Chordata > Actinopteri > Zeiformes > Parazenidae > Cyttopsis > Cyttopsis rosea. The sequence goes on from OMKR01079197.1 coordinate 6,073, forward strand.
TATGGAAGAGAAGGAGGTGAGAGGGAGGGAGGGAGGAAGGAAAGAATGAGGAACAGAAAAATTGATGGAATGTGTGACAGGAAGAAAGAAAGAACAATATGAATGAAAGAAAGAAAGACAGACAGGAAGAAGAGAGACACCGAAAAAATAGATGGAACGTGTGAAAAGGAAGAAAGAAAGAAAGAACAATAAGAAAGAAAGAAAGAAAGAAAGACAGGAAGAAGAGAGACACCGAAAAAATAGATGGAACGTGTGAAAAGGAAGAAAGAAAGAAAGAAAGAAAGAACAGTGTATTGATAGAACTTGACAGCTTCCTGTTCACACAGTGACAGACCGTCGACAGGAAAATGTGGCGGCATCTGGAGGAAGTGAGACAGAGAGAGAGAGAGAGAGAGAGCGTGTGGTGTGTGTGTGTGTGTGTGTGTGTGTGTGTGTTAGCGTTAGCGTTAGCGCTGGGCGGCGGGGACTTGGTCCAGGACTGATGAGCTGCTTCAGGGACAGCGCCAGGCATGGAGTTGAGATGTGATTTGGGAGAAGGCTTTATGCAATTTTTAACTCATTATTCTTAATCACATACTTCAGCATTTTCTTCTTCCATCCCTCCATCCCTCCATCCCTCCGTCCTCCACCTCTTTCTGCTGCCGTCTCATATGCTCAGTCTGGAGGCTGACAGTGACAAATAGAGCGATACCTCCGCTACGCTACTGGAGGGACAAATCATTACAGGTGATTTTCCGCTGCTATTTGCGGGGCCCTGTTTTGCATGCATTAAAAATCTTTTTTAAAAGCTTCCTGTCATTTCTTTGGGGTCGTTTTATTTCATTCCATCATTTTTTCCCCAAACCATTATATCCTAAAGTGTATATTTTACAAGGTCGGGCCGTAGCATCGTTGGAGAAAGGAGTCGAGCTCGGCGGTGCCCAATTATTTTTCTGCCACGGCACACTTTTTAAGATTGAATAATCCCTATACCACTGTCCTCTTAACCGCGAAAACATCACAAACACATGGAACTGTGCTCATCATCAATATTATTATGGCCGATGAATGATGGAAGACTCGCTAATGATTCGTTCGTAGCCAACAGAGTGGCCGAGCGAGTTAACCTTTGACTCACAAACTAGAAATAATCACGAGGACTAAATTAAAGTCCAAGGTCTCGACGTGATTCATATTTAATGTGACTGATTTAAACTTTGCATCCCGACACGTCAAAGGATTTTTCGGGGGATTCTTGGGAGAATTCCATTCACAACTCAGAGTGGGAACCGACTCCTCTTTTGGCTGGAACCGATGAATTAGATGAATTAGTGCTGCCTTGCAATTTTGATCTTGCAACACAAGAGCGAATTTCCATTCTTTTTTTTTAAAGTGGAATTTGAATGAAATCGGTAGTTCAGAAACACTGGTGTAGCTAATCAACCCTTCAAACCAGAATTGTATCTGGGGGTCAAGATGCAGGATGGGATCGATGTCCTCCACAGAGGTTACCTGCAGGTGTATTAATGTCAGATTTAGCCTCGTTGTGTTCCAATCCTGATTACCTGTTTGTTACAGTAAATTTGTAAATTCTAGTAAATTCCCCCCTTTCCCCCCGGGGAGTCATGAAAAACTCAGCTTTGAGTGGACGTGGATGTGTGACCATGGAATACACTCCGGCACAAAATCACAGAGTTGAAGTCAAATCCGTTTTTCTCCGTTTGGAAATAAACTCCAGAAGTCTCTAAACCTTCTCACACTCAACATTATCCAGTTGAAATTATTAGGTCATATGGTTCATAACGAAACATTCATTTGATTAAAAAGAAGAAAAAAAATAGGAAACTTTTAACTATAAGCAGCCCTAGTTAGGATGTCGGGATAGCAGTGAATGTATGTATGTACTGTAATGTTATACTGTATGAATGTATCTATACTGTAAATGTATAGGATGTAGGTTTCCAAAGAAAGGATTAAGCATATTCTGTTCCGTCCACATATTCTGTATGTAATGTTCGTTTGGGTGGGTTATACTGCAAATCCCAGAATTCAATTCTTGCCGGGAAAGGCGGACCCCGCCACCAACGATGGAAATGGCATATAGAGGAGCCCATGCACAATGCCAAATACATTGAATGGCTGTTTCTTATAAAGTGCCAGTTTAACAAAGTATCAAATATGGGATTTCTTTAAACAAAATAATTTTACGGATTACCACTTTAATTTATGCATATAATTAATTGTATGAGGATTGTAGTGAAATATCTAAAACAATGAGTAAATGGGAAGTCATCAAGGAACAGTATTTAACTCTATTTTGTCTTTATACTGTACAAGAACCTGAACCACACATGCATCGAAGCCTAGAGGAACCCGTTTAAAGTAAGATTCCTGAAACTTCACCAACATTTCTTTCTTCTCTCCTTCCTCACCATCCCTCTCTCCCTCCGTGGGGATGCTCCATCACTGATGGGCATTGTGAGTTTTGACAGCTCTAGCGTGTAACAGGTTTTTTTCAGAGAGTAAATAAGTTTGGACTCAGTTCAGAACATTGAAAGAGGTCGGAGTAATCCAGTGAAAAGCTGTCAAAATGGAAAGTAATCTCCCCGCTCATCACTTTCAAGCAGCTTACTCTCCTGTTCCATGTTATTCCCCGAGATCAACTTTTCAAGGAATTCTTTTCCTCAACTACAGCGTTATTTACCTGTTGAAATGCAGACTGTCCATCTAGGATACAGGGAAACCCAGGAGACATTAAAAGCGCCAACAAACCCAACAAAACCAATGACATCTCAAGGCTGTTTCTATCATAAATTCATGAATGTGCGTCGAGAAATTTGAAATAATATATAATTAAAATAATATTTTATGAATGAATTATGGTAAAAAAAATTCGTTATTTATGCATTTATATGTTAATTATTATATTCTCTCAATGCCTTCATTGGGTTCTACAGTACAATTTGTAAAATAAAAAAAGTACTCTCATCAGTTATTGTATTTGAATATTCCTGTAGCGTTCAATGGAACTGCCAGGTTTGAACCCAAAAGCACGAGAATGAGACAGACCAAGTTCCAAGGAGAGTTCAGTTTACTTAAGTCAACAGACAAGGTCAAAACCGGGAGATCAGTCACACAGGCGAACAAATCCGACAAGGGGCAGGCAGCGAATCCGAGCAGGCGAGCAGGGTCAAAACAGGCAGGTCAGGAAAAATCAGGACAGGATCATGCTGGAACGCTCGGCGAAACACACAAGACGATCTGGCGGCGAACAAAGGGAAGGGGACTGGAATATAAGCTGAGGGACTCATGAGGGAATGAGCTGCAGGTGAGGAGATGGGCGGGGAAACTGGGTGAAGGGAATGAGGTGACGGCATGGCAAGGGGGAGTGACAGGATCTGAGATGACAGGAGAGTTAGTGACATGGCATAAAAACAAAATCCCAGATGCAATAAACTAATAGACAGGGGAATTCGTGACATGATGAATATTTTCTGTTTCCCTCCAGCCATACCCATCACATTCAGACAGCAGCTGAAGAACGTTCAGGCAGAAGAAGGAAACAATGTCACACTGCGCTGTGAGTTGTCTAAACCTGGGATACCGGTAGAGTGGAGGAAGGGAGACAATCTGTTGAAGAATGGAGTGAAGTACCAGATAAGGAAGCGAGAGATAACCCAGGAGCTGCTGATCTGGAGGCCTGTACCTGAGGACAGTGGCATCTACGTCTGCATGTGTACTGATCAAAGGACATCTGCCACAGTCAAAATCATTGGTAGGAATAGAATAGAATCGTATTTCTTTTAGTATTTAGTATAATCAATATGTCATTATTGATCAATATTGTGTATTGTAATAAGTGTATAATAAGATTAAAAATATATATAAAAGATATAAAATAATAATATAAAAAACTCATAATGATGATGATAAGAATAATGATATAATAATATAAAAAAAACATCAATTTTGTATTGAAACACATTTTGTGTATTTCTCATCCACTGCGTCTTAATGAATTTTTAGCTCTCCCAGTCACCTTCAAGCAGAAGTTGAGGAACATGCACATGGAGGAGGGCGGCAGTGCCACTCTCCGCTGTGAGCTGTCCAAACCTGGACACGCCGTGGAGTGGAAGAGGAGAGGGAATGAACTGATAATGAACGGAGAGAAGTACCAGATTCGGCAGAGAGACACGCTGATCGAACTGAAGATCCTTGACGTGCAACTGGAAGACAGTGACATCTACACATGCATTTGTGGGAACATTGAGACCACCGCCACTCTGATTGTGAATGGTAGGAGTTATTATCCTGAATTTCTCCCACAGGGTCCGGGATCAATGACGTGTTATCTTATGTAACTTCCTTCAAATAAGTGCTGAAATATTTTACTCTTTGCAAAGACTTGAAGGACATCATTAAATAATTTTATATTATATAATATTAATATAATTTATATAACATTTTTAACTTTTCTATGTATTCAATACCAATGTTCTAAAGGTTTAAAAACACCTATGTAAGATACAAAAAAAGTAATAGTGAAACAATTTTGAGAAATAGCTACTGTATAAAAACATCCATTTAACTCATCAAGCTGCATCTGTCTTCCAGCTCTCCCCATCACCTTCAAGCAGAAGCTGAAGAACCTCCAGGTGCAGGAGGGCCACAGCGCCATGCTGCAGTGTGAGATCTCCAAAGCCGGCATCCCGGTGGAGTGGAGGCTGGCTGGAGATCTGCTGCAGGATGGAGAGAAGTACCAGATCAAGCAGAGGGGCTTGGTGGTGGAGCTGACCATCAGAGACGCTCTCCCAGAGGACAGCGGGGTCTACATTTGTGTTTGCAGAGAACAGAAGACCAAATCCACCGTCAAAGTCATCGGTAGGTCCCGTTGGTCATGAAGACGTGAACCATTAAAATCGTCAGCTATTTTCTGTCTTCATGTTCATCTATAGCAGTGGTTGTCAACCTTTTTTGGCCCTTGACGCTGTTTTTACATCCAAAAGCAATTAGCGAGTGTGACAAATGTTCTTCTTCTTCCACCATATTTTTCTGCGCACTTTGGTTCCACAGCGGTCCCTGCAACCTTCAAAATGAGCCTGAAGAGCCAGGAGGCTGAAGAGGGAGGCAGCTTGACCCTGCACTGCGAGCTGTCCAAGCCGGGCGTCCCGGTGGAGTGGCGACGGGGGGACGAGGTGCTTTCACAGGAGGTGTCCAGAGGAAAGTACGAGATGAGGCAAGAGGGGAAGACAGCGGAGATGACCATTCTCAACATCCAACCAGAAGACATAGGGAAGTACAGCTGCGTCACAGGGGACGAGAAGACCACCGCTGAGGTCAAAGTGAAACGTACGTCAACACAAACCACTGGTGTTTATTTTAGCCATAATGTCCTCAAAAGAGTTTTCCATATTGTAAAAAAAAATCTGGGAATGGCTTCAAAGAATAATGGTTCATAGTTTTTTTTTCTTCTTTGTTGATGATTGTATTAAAGTATTCTTTCGGCTCATATGGAAAGAAGCTACTCATGAAAAGAGGAGACGGTCCTTATATTTAATTCCCTGTTTCCCCATTAAAACAAGCAAGCAAGAAGTGCCGTTATAATTCTAAAGAGGGAACCATTTGGACCATTGGACCTTAGATTACGACTATGATTTTCCAACATTTTACAGCCCTCTCCGTCACGTTCAAGCGAGCGCTCCAGCATCTGGTGATGCAGGAAGGGGACAGCGCAGTGTTCTGCTGTGAGCTCTCCAAGCCCGGAGCCCCGGTGGACTGGAGAAGAGGCCGAGCCATCCTCAAACCAGGAGGCAAATATGAGATGAAACAGGAAGGACGCCTGACCAAACTGGTCATCAACAACGTGGAGGAGAGCGACGCCGGCAAATACACCTGTAAGACCAAAGACAGCCAGTCCACTGCTGAGCTCACTGTCAGAGGTAAGACAAAATATTAACCAGAGATGAATGAAAATGCCAGATGAAAGTCAGATTTTGACGTAGCATTGTACTTTGTATTTGCTAAATGAAGATGACTTGTTTTTATTTGTCAATTTTCTCAATATATTCAACAGAGTTGCCTGAGCACCGACAGGAAAGAGGTCTGCTTAAACTTAGTTTCTGTGAAAGACACAGTAGAGCCAGCAGGGCTTTGTACTGTGTGAGCCCTTTGTGTGGTTTCACTAAACCATACCAGAGTTATGGTTGTTTCATACAATCATTAGTTTGGTGAGAACTCAATAGATAAGTGTCACAGTACTTGTCTGTACTGTACATCATATATCTATAGTGCTTGGTGAAAAACATACACACACTGAACACTTTATTAGGAACACTATACTAATGCTGGGTAGGGCCTCCCTTGGCCCTCAAAACAGCCTCACTTCTTCTTGCCCTGGATTGCACTAGATGTTGGAAACATTCCTTTGTCTGGTCCATGTTGACATGATTGCATCACGCAATTCCTGCAGATTTGTCAGCTGCACATTCATGCTGCGAATCTCCCGTTCTATCACATCCCAAAGGCGTTCTATTGGATTCAGATCCGGTGACTGGGAAGGCCGCTGAATAACTTTGTGACAGGGTGCATTATCATGCTGGAAGTAGCCATTAGAAGATGGTAAATTGTGGCCATGAAGGGATGCACATGGTCAGCAACAATACTCAAATAGGCTGTGGCATTCAAGCCATGATTAATTGGTATTAACGGGCCCAAAGTATACCATTACACCACCGCCACCAGCCTGGACTGTTGACACAAGGCAGGTTGGGTCCATGGATTCATGCTGTTGGCGCCAAATTCTGCCCCTACCATCTGTGTGCCTCGGCAGGAATGGAGATTCATCAGACCAGGCTACATTTTTCCAGTCTTCAACTGTCCAGTTTTGGTGAGCCTGTGCCCACTGCAGCCTCAGCTTTCTGTTCTTGGCTGACAGAAGTGGAACCCGACGTGGTCTTCTGCTGTTGTAGCCCGTCTGCCTCGAGCTTCGACGTGTTGTACATTCTGAGATGTTTTTCTGCTCACCACAAAGAGTGGTTATCTGAGTTACCGTAGCCTTTCAGTCAGCTCGAACCAGTCTGGCCATTCTCCGTTGACCTCTCTCATCAACAAAGCGTTTCTGTCCGCAGAACTGCCCCTCGCTGGATGTTTTTTGTTTTTCGCACCATTCTGAGTAAACTCTAGTGAATGTTGTGCGTGATAATCCCAGGAGATCAGCAGTTACAGAAATACTCAAACCAGCCCGTCTGGCACCAACAATCATGCCAGGGTGGAAAAAACTGAGATCACATTTTTCCCCGTTCTGATGGTTGATGTGAACATTTACTGACGCTGCTGACCCATAGCTGCATGATTTGATGCATTGCACTGCTGCTACACGATTGGCTGATTAGATAATTGCATGAACAAGTAGGTGTAGGGTGTTCCTGATAAAGTTCTCAATGTAATGCAACCCAAAGCAGAATGTAAAATGTGGGATGTTTAGGCAAAATCATTGATAAACTCAACCGCTTTGCTGTAGTTTTCTAGTACCATTAGTATTAGTATTAGCATTGATATCCCATCTACCTCATGTTACATGAAAAGCAACTTGTAATATTCAGGTTTGCTTGTCTCTCTAGTATAGAATGTTTGGTAGATTGTTGTGTTCATTTCCCTCCTCCGTTCATCTATTTTATACAAAAAATGTGGGTCTTTTTTGTTGCATAAATTCCTACATTCTACATTTTTTTATGTGTTCTTCCTTATTTTTTGTAGTTGTATTTCTATATTTTGACAATTTATTTTTATCATATTTATACACTATTTGTTTTGTCATCCCTCTTGTGCTGGTGGGAGCACTAAAATTACATATATTGCTAATATACAAAGGCCATTTCTTAACACCTATGCTTGCTAATGCATTTGAAAAAAAAAAAAAAAAAAAAAGCAGTTGCAATAGCCTTCGCACACAGTGGCAGTCAAACAGCACAGCTGAAGGGAATCCAAAAAAACATCTCACTTCATATGACCAACCATTCCATCCGGTTATCTTCAGGTTTACCGCCCAGTTTCAAGCTCCCGCTGTTCTACCAGGAGGCCACAGAGGGCAACAATGTGGTCCTGCGATGTGAGTTAACCAAACCAGCGCCCTCTGTGGAGTGGAGGCGAGGAGAGGAGCTGCTGTGGAGCGGGGACAAGTACCAGATGAGGAAGAAGGACCTGCAAGTGGAGATGAAGATCATAAACATCAGTCTGGAAGACATCGGAGAATACACATGTGTCTGTGGGGAACAAAGGACAACAGCAAGCTTGATGGTGAATGGTGAGTATTCTCAACTCTATTTCACAACAGACTCATTTGGTATAGTGATTTCTACGTATTAGTAGTATTAATAGTATTAATAGTATTTTCAACCCCCTGGTTTTAGCCTCACTGCACAATTTCGATGCCAAGAAGTATGTGGGTTAGGGTTAGGCATGTCTTGATTCTGAAAAGTCAGTCTAAAAAATAATCAAATCAACAGATTATTAGGCCATTATTCCAAGTTAGTATTTATTTTCTTTGGAGAAAAAGAGAATGTAGAATTAGATCTGTGTTATGATCTGAATCTATAGCATACTAGTACACAAAGTTTACTTTGTAATGTTACAAAAGATATGTCTTAAATCACCTTCTCCCCATGAAATCTCCAGAGCGGCCCATCACCTTCATCCAAAACCTGAAGAACGTTCAGGTGGAGGAAGGCAACACTGTCCTGCTCCACTGTGAGCTCTCTAAAGCTGGAGTGGCAGTGCAGTGGAGGAAGGGGGACAAAATACTGACCAGCGGAGAGAAATACCAGATGAAGCAATGTGACTGCACCCAGGAGCTCTTGATCAGGAAAAGCCAGCCCGAGGACAGTGGGGTCTATAGCTGTGTGTCTGTGTGTGACGACTTGAAAACTACCGCCACCATCATCGTCACTGGTGAGCGGTGGTTTTGTTCAAAGAGCTATTCAGTTTGCTTGCAATTTGAATGCATTTGAAGTTAAAGAATTTAAACGTTGGACATTAAACTACTTTGAGTTTACACTAGGGCTGTCACAACAAATGTCTCTTATATTTGTATGGAAACAATTGATTGTAGAATCTAATCTCTACAAAATCAGGTGATTATACAATAATGACAACTCTAGGTTACACAGCTTCAAACTATTCATGTTCATAATAATATGATACATATATATTTAATGATTTAAAAAATTACATTTGCTGTTTCTCAGCCATCCCAATAGCTTTCAAGCAGAAGCTGAAGAACCAGGAGGCTGTGGAGGAAAGTAGCGTGACCCTGCGGTGTGAGATGTCCAAGCCAGGAGTCCCAGTGGAGTGGAGGAGGAACGCCAAGCTCCTGAAGGAGGGACGGAAATACCAGATGAAGCAGGAGGGCCGGGTGGTGGAGATGATGGTGAGAAATGTCGTTGTGGAAGACACCGGCGAGTACAGCTGCTTCATAGGCACCGTAGTGACCTCAGCTGACATCAAAATTAGAGGTACGGTCCATTTAAATTTACGTTCACAAAAAGGAAATCATTTTATGGTTCTGCTTCTTCATGTGAGGCGAATTATAGCAGTCCAGCAGTTATAATACTAATGTGTAAGCCTATGCTAAATGATTTATAATTGTTTGTTAACATCTTACAGCCCTTCCCATAACCTTTAAGCATGAGGTGGAAAATCTGGAGGTGAAGGAAGGGAATAACGCAATTTTCCGATGTGAGCTCTCCAAGCCCGGGGCCCCGGTGGACTGGAGAAGAGGCAGAGTCGTCCTCAAACCAGGAGACAAATATGAGATGAAACAGGACGGACGCCTGACCAAACTGGTCATCAACAACGTGGAGGAGAGCGACGCCGGCAAATACACCTGTAAGACCAAAGACAGCCAGTCCACTGCTGAGCTCACTGTCAGAGGTAAGACAAATTTTTCATACTTTAATAATGATGTGGAGGACATGCAGTATATTTGTCTTTTATCCTGATTGTCTAGCTTTCCCGTTTTCTTGTAGTTTAAAGGGAGATTCCAAGGAATTTAACAGATTAGGCTGGCACTTCCGGAGCAAAGAAGTCGCTGCAAAGGGGCAAATTTAGTATAAGATGATGTATATCCGTACCCTTACCATTAGGAATAACTAACTGAGTTAGCAACCCTGAGTACGATCTATACTTTATGGACTAGATTTGGAGAGCTGGTTGTAAATTCATTTTAATCTGAAGTACAAGATAGTGTAGCGAAATTTCCCTTTAAGGAAAAAGAACATCGAAAGAGCAAAGTAGAAATACTGTACATAAAATAATCTGTGTTGGGTGGATTACACTACAAGTCTGCAATGGTCTTCACCCTAAGAAAGTGTTTTTTTTTTCAAAGTATGCCTTCTTTACAGATGAATTGATTTATAGATATTTTTCCATCCGAGGGTGATGTTCTTTTCTGTGAATGTTGATCAATATAAACAGTTTACTGACCACAACTAACCACGCTGTTTTACCAAATTCACCTTGGCTGCCTTTCACTTCTTGTGCGTGCCTGGTCTTTGCATTCTAGCTGGCAAAGGCGGACAACCACCAACAATGGAAGCAGCATGTAGAGGAGCACATATAATGCATATAATACATTGAACGGCTCTTTCTTATAAATTGCCGGCTAAATAAAGTATTAAATATGAGATTTTTTAAACAAAATAATCAAATGGATTAATGCTTTAAAGAGTATTAACATAAAAATGCAATTTAAGACTGCAGCTTACATACTACTACTACTAAATATGGTTCCTCTCATCTCAGCTCCCCCTATCACATTCAAAATGAAGTTGAGGAACCAGCAGGTAGAAGAAGAGAACAGTGTGACCCTGAGCTGTGAGTTGTCCAAGCCTGGCCTTGCTGTAGAGTGGAGAAAAGGAGAAGAGCTGCTGAAGAATGGATTGAAGTACCTGATTAAAAAGAAAGACAGTGTCATGGAGATGACAATCAGGAATGCACTGCTAGAAGACACCGGGGTCTATAGTTGTGCATATGGGAATACCAGGACAACAGCCAACATCACCATCACACGTAAAGGCAGAATGTATAAATGCTGTATATCCATATACAGTACACGTTGTATATAATTTTTGGGTTTTGGGAAATTCTAATATGTGTTTTTAAATGTTTTCTAAGATCCAAGGGCAAAATATCTCTAAATTTATTGTGACCTACAATCATTACATTAAAATTCATAATTATTAAGGTTTCATCCAATAGCAGTCATTAGTAATGCTGATACAGCATGAAACTTGAATTGGATTTAATACTTTTTACATATATCATTTTTCCCTCAACAAACAGCTATTCCCATCACATTCAAGCTGGGTCTGAAGAACCAGGAGGCCCGTGAGGGTGGAAATGTGGCACTGCGCTGTGAACTGTCCAAAGCCGGGATCCCGGTGGGGTGGTGGAAGGGGGAGGACGAGCTGTACCACGGGGGGAGGTACCAGATGAAGCTGGATGGAAATGTAGCGGAGATGCAGATTAGAAGTATCCAGCCTGAGGACGTAGGGGAGTACAGCTGCATCTCTGGTGATCAGAAGACAACTGCAGAAGTGAATGTGAGAGGTATGCCAAAAACTCTCACAACTTATTTAATTTGGGACTCAATTTCTGGTCAGACGTCCTTACAGTATATGTATCGATTAAGCAATTGTCTGTAAACTATATTTTCAAAATGTAATCAGTTAATGTGAAAAACACATACAGGCTGAGATACAAAACTATATATTATTCTTTATATCAAAAGATACACTTTAACCTACTTAGTTGGTTCTAAATTGAGAGTTACGCATGTACTGTAACTACGGTTCTATGAATTCCGGATGACCATCAGAGACCTGGATCTTCTCCATCTTGCATCTACGCAGGTCAAGTGTGTACAGTATACCAACAAAATCACCTGTTGTCCTTGGATGATACGTGCGTCCGCCATGAAAAACCTTGAGTGCACGCACTGGGCACATTCGCTCCTGCCTCTCAGTTCCCCCACCCTCATGGCCCTGGATGGTGTAGGCACATGAAGGGGAGACAACGGTTTCGAGAGGAACTAGGGGTCCGGCCACAGTGTGATCCCTGAGTCATCAGGGGGTAACTGATAGAGCATGAAACTCCCCCACTCGTCTCACTGAGGCAATGGCCAGGAGGAACGCTGTTTTAATAGATAGCTATTTCAACTCGGCCTCCCTGATGGGCTGAAATGGGGGCAGGCACAGGGCTTCCAAAAGCACTGGCAAGTCCCATGGGGGTACCTGTGTGACTCTAGGTGGATTCTGCTGCCTGACCCCTCTGAGATGCGAGTAACGAGTGTGTGAACCCGCCGTCTGGTTTTCCACCTTGGTGTGATGCGCTGAAATAGTTGCTAGAGGCAGATTTGTTGGCTTCCAGTAGAGACTGCAGGAACCGCAGTATTACTGGTACCGAACATCGCTCTGGGGCTTCACTGTGGTTTTCGCACCAAGCTGCAAATAGTTTCCACCTGTTGGCATACAGTGAACGGGTGGAGGGCACCCGAGAGCTAAGTATGGTCTGAACAACTGCTTGATCACATAATGTCATTAGTGGGTCTGGGCCATGAGAGGCATATTTGACCTGAGCAGCACAGGAAACCATGATCTTCCCGGCCAGTTTGGAGCCACCAGCAGGAGTCTGTGGTTGCTCTGCCAAACCCTGTCTAGGGTTGCCAGAATTGGGGGAGTTGGAAGAAAGGCATATAGAAACCTGTCCGGCCATGCAGGGCACGGTGTCTGCATTGCCTATTTCTGGTAGCTCTACCAGAAGGGAGGAGTGCTGTGCCAAAAGAGACTGATATTCCCTCCAGGCGAGCTAACCTTGCTACTCTAACTGAATGCGGCAGTATAGAGCAGTTTATGCAAGCAGGGTCTAATAACGCAGCTCTCAGGTGGTCCACACCGAGACATGCAGAGTACTCATCAGAGTACTCGTCTTCTACTTCGGGCAGCGGGGCATTTGCCACCGGGCTGTGAGAAGGCGGGAGGGGGTGCCCTAACATGGCCCCTGTTAGGGCAGGCTGATCCCCCCACAAGTTTTTTTTCAGCAGCTATCTCCGCTCCCCTGTGCGATCTGAGCGAATATGTTTTTATTGTAGATGTATTTATTTTCCTTTTTCCATTTCCTAATTGAATGAAACAAAAAGAGCCCTGTGCACAACGGGGATCAGTCACTCTCCTCACTCCCCCCCCAGTCCGTGAACATTTTGTGCGCTGTGGTTCGTGATAATAAAAAGGTTGGGAACCTCTGTTCTACCTGAAGAGCAGCCATGCATGTGCTACAACTATGGGAGTCCATTATACCGCAACCGATTACCAGACGCTACCCCGTAAATATGAGAATGCTTACTTGCCAACCAATACTCATTGAAAGCACCGAACGATTGGCCGCAACAATCGCTGAGACTGCAGCTGGTTAACAGCGAAAACATTGACCCACCAACAATCCCAGATTACCCGCACAATCATAGCGGAACCGCTACCTGGCTGTGAACATTCACATTAGTGAACTCTGATTAGCGTCAGGCTAAACACAACAGTACGCCGAGTACTACTGGGCCGTTACCACAAAGAGACTGCGTGTTATAATATAAATAAAGTAGTAACTGAAACAATTCAACTACTTAATGTCAGATCGTAGACACCAAAAACGGTGCTATATACAGTATATCTATAATTAGGAAAGCGCATCGGTAACACTGTTGCGCTACTTACCGTTAGCCGTAGCTGTGTTGTGGATACCGTCAGCCAGGTAAATGAAAACCTTGCTTGACAGTCCAAGATGTAATACAGGATAAGCTTACCGCAGCCTCTGGAGGATGAATACCCATAGCTCCAACCAAAGTTATGAGGCTACCTGCAGATAAACTCACGAATAACAATAAACGTCTTTTGTTTATATTTTCCGAACCTGCTTCTCTCATGCATATCGCGAGATGCGAAGGGACGTCCTCCGTGATGACGCAGGCTTATAGAGGGGGTGTGGTCCTGTGTCATCCGAGGACAACAGGTGACTTTGTTGGTATACACACTTGACCTGCGTAGACATGAGATGGAGAAGATCCATCACGGGCCTCACGGGCCTCCAGGATCCAGTGCCGATCCTGCCTAAAGTCTCTGAGTAGGAGTAGAAGTAGGAATAGAATAGCAGTAGGAATGAAATAGAACGTACTGTTTGATTGTAATTTCTTTCTTCAGCATGGTTGTACCTGCAAAGTTAGCTTATTAATGGAATAGCACATCGTTGTTTTTAGCGGCTGCATCAGTGTTCTTCAAGGAAGAGTTGCAGGACCAGGTGGTGATGGAGGGCAAGCCGGTGCTCATGGCCTGTGAGATCTCCAGCGGCAATGTCCCGGTCACATGGAAAAAGGACGACACCCTAGTGGAAGCTGGAGGACGCTACGTTATTAAAAAGACAGGTGCCACACACACCCTGGAGATCAGGAAGCTGTGCCGGGAGGACACTGGGGATTACTGCTGTATCAGCAGGGGCAAGAAGACCACCGCCAAGCTGATAGTGAGGGGTAAGTGGACCCTCTTACAAATAATATCTTCTCCCTGAGTTATTTCAGAGAACTAGATTGCAGGCCTTCATGGAAAGCCTAGTGCTAGTATGGCTATTGTGCACAGACTAGACAGACTTTCCTTACCACTTTAGTGGTAACATGTACTACAACTTGTTCTACATGTGCATTCTCCAAAAGACCAGGTCTATCTAGATCCTCCTTCCTCCACAGAGCGTGTGAGAATTATTACAGAGCTGCAGGACATGACGGTGACAGCGGGCGAGGATGCAGTGTTTGTGTGTGAGCTGAGCCATTCAGATATAACCGAGGGAGAATGGTGGTTGGGCTCCAGTCCTCTGCAGAAGAATGAGATGAACCAGATGACCTATCATGGACGCCACCACCGCCTGGTACTCACCATGACAACGCCAGAGGAGACCGGTACCGTGGAATTTATGGTTGGGGAGGAGAGGACTTCGGCACAACTGTTAGTGGTGCCCAGGGCCAAAGGTGAGGAGAGATAGAACAGCTGAAGGAAAAACTATGTTATCCCATTATTAAACAGTTTAACCAATTTAACTATTTTGCAATTACGTATTCCCATATTTATGCATGTTTCAGTTTTATTTGAGGAGAAGCCTAAGGATGTTGTGATCATGGAGGGAGAGACTGCCACCTTATGCTGCACCACCTCTGACCTCACCACCCCTGTGATCTGGAGACGAAACCACATCCCTCTACATAATGGTAATAAATACAAGATACAGAAGGAGGGCAAAGTCAACCTACTGGTCATCTATGACGTGGAGCCTGTGGATACTGGCACATACATGTGTGATACGGGGGATGTGCAGAGCAGTGCCATGCTTACTGTTCAAGGTAAAAACTAACTAACTAACTCAAACAAACAAAAAACAAAAGGTATTAGAATAATACCTTTTATTTATAATGAACATAATAATTAAAGTGCCAATCTTGAAGATTTACGTTTTGTTGTCTTTGGCGCCACCTATGACGAAAAGCGGTAATTGCAGGTGTGCTTTTCGACCTCACTTCCCAGAGTTCCAAACCGTGTCGCCTGGGAGACGTTAGTCAGTTGGTTTGTTGGTGGTTTGGTTTCGCTTTGCTTCTTCGACTGTTTGCCTTCATCTGAACGTCGAATTAGTTTCTTTTTCTTTGGATTTTGTTTTTGAAGTTTCATCGTCAGTCGTCATCCATCTGTTCTGTGTTTGTTCGGCCGTAGTGAACGTTTAGCGAGTCTGTTGCGTTAGCTCCGCCTCCCATCTCTGGTGGACATTTCCCGGGAATGTCGCCACCGACACCCGGTTCTTAATACTCAAAATACTGCAAATGCAAGAGCTTCCATCAGTGGAACAGAGGCTCAATCACCTTTGTGTTACCATATTTGGCGATAGTGAATTAACAGACATTTATTTAAATGAAAACCCTCGAGATTGGCACTTTATCAACTAGTTAAAAATCGTAAAGTACCAAGTCAAAAATAGCATTATATAAAATGAATTAAAAGGTTTTGTGGAGAACATTTACAGATGAGGTGCAGCTGAACTTGATCAATGGGGTACTGGGGTGCAGGTGGAGGTAATTTGTTGAGGGGGAATACCATGTCTATGAATGCATTGGTGTTTGAGCAGAAGGATGTTATAGTCAACCCTGAAGGAGACAGTGAGCCATTGCAGAAGGAATAAAGCAGACATTATGTGACACTGAATATATAGGAGCAGATGAAGGCATGGTCAAGCTTCTCTATCTGGCAAGGTGCAACGAGGTGTCGCCAGCATAACGATAACGAATATACCAGCACACATAGACTAATATCTGGGTACGGGGAACATGTAGAAGGTAAACAGGGGGTGGCCAAGGACTGACCCTTGTGGGACACCATAGTTGATAGGTGCCAAAATGTGTGTCCACAGTGTCAAGTGCACAGCTCAGCTGCAGACGCACCAAGAAGGAAGGTGGCCCAGCAACATTCGCTATCAGCAGGCCATTTGTGACCAGAGCTGTTTCTGTGCTGTAGAAATCTGATGGTTAAAAATGCTGAATTTGTATCCATTACCAGCTGTCATTAAAATGTATACTTTTTGGTATAGCAATAGAATTGTTTGGATATAAACCCCTTTGCATCTTCAATTTAATTATGCAAACCTACAATCCTATGATACTGTAATACCAATTTGTACAGAATAAACCACTAGAGGTGTACTTTACAAAGATGGCCAGTTCATGTTGTAACTATTTGTATCCCATGAAACACAGTATATTGATCATTTTCAACCAACCATTTTTCCAGAGCTCCCTCCATTCTTCCAGGAGGACTTACAAAGCTTGGAGGCTGAGGAGGGAGGTACTGCTTCTCTGTACTGTGAGCTGTCTAAGCCTCCTCAGTCTGGAGTATCAGTGCAGTGGAGGAAGAACAGGCTGCCGCTGATGGCCAACAGGAAGTATGAGATGAAGCAAGATGGCTGCCTGCTCCAGCTCCACATCAAGGGGCTAAAGCTAGAGGACAGTGGCAGCTACTCATGTCACGCAGGAGAGGAGGAGACTACTGCTACTGTATTCGTAAAAGGTTTTCATATTACAATTGTTTTAGAGATTTTACAGGATTAAGAGCAAGTAGTTTGAGTAACAAAGCGGCCAATTATAAAAATACAGAAAAATAAATATTTGTATTCTCTTGCGTGTATACTCTTTGGTGGTTTAGACTTTGAGGTTCTACAGTAATTGTATTGTCTAGAAGATCGACCACACAAAAGTTGTAGAAGCTAGTTTGCATAGATCATCCAGCATTCCAAAACAAGTTCCTTTTAGAGCAAAGATACACCATCAAATCTGTCCTCCCTAACCGTCTCTTCCAGAACTCCCTCCAAGTTTCAAGAAGGACTTACAAAGTGTGGAGGCTGAGGAGGGAGGTACTGCCTCTCTGATCTGTGAGCTGTCTAAGCCTCCTCAGTCTGGACTAGCAGTGCAGTGGAGGAAGAACAGGCTCCCGCTGAGAGCCAACAGGAAGTATGAGATGAAGCAAGATGGCTGCCTGCTCCAGCTCCACATCAAGGAGCTCAAACCAGAGGACAGTGGCAGCTACTCATGTCAGGCAGGAGAGGCAGTGACCACAGCCACTCTGTCAGTTAAAGGTTTGTGTAAATTGAAATATATTTCCAGCAGATTTCATGAGACAGCAATACTTTCTTTGGGTTCTGTGAGTGAAAGGTGTGTGCGTTCTATACTGTTGTAATGTGTAATGTAATTTTAGAAAACAATTACTGGAAAATGTCAATACTTTAATTCAAAGGCCAGTCATATAGTTATATCACTGACAAACAAAATTAACTTCATCAATCAGCCATGAAAACTTGCAAAAAAAGCATTAAAAAACATTTACAAACTCTATTTAAACCAGTCATGATATATCTAATGTCATTCTGATATGTTCTTCTATAACATGAAATATGTCAAATATTATATTGTGCCTCTCCATCCCTTCTAGAACTCCCTCCATCTTTCAAGAAGGATTTACAACGTGTGGAGGCTGGGGAGGGAGGTGCTGCCACTCTTATCTGTGAGCTGTCTAAGCCTCCTCAGCCTGGAGTGTTGGTGCACTGGAGGAAGAACAGGCTGCCACTTAGAGCCAACAGGAAGTATGAAATGAAGCAGAATGGCTGCCTGCTCCAGCTCCACATCAAGGAGCTCAAACCAGAGGACAGTGGCAGCTACTCATGTCAGGCAGGAGAGGCAGAGACCACCGCCACTCTGTCAGTTAAAGGTTTGTACATCAATTATTTACACAGTTAGCGAAACGTATCCCATGAAACACAGTATATTAATTATTTTCAACCAACCATTTTTCCAGAGCTCCCTCCATTCTTCCAGGAGGACTTACAAAGCTTGGAGGCTGAGGAGGGAGGTACTGCCTCTCTTATCTGTGAGCTGTCTAAGCCTCCTCAGTCTGGACTGACGGTGCAGTGGAGGAAGAACAGGCTGCCGCTGAGAGCCAACAGGAAGTATGAGATGAAGCAGGACGGCTGCCTGCTCCAGCTCCACATCAAGGAGCTCAAACCAGAGGACAGTGGCAGCTACTCATGTCAAGCAGGAGAGGCAGAGACCACAGCCAGTCTGTCAGTTAAAGGTTTGTGCTTTGTGACACATATTTGGAGCAAGTTTCATGTGATTTTCTCACTTCAAGTGAGTGAGCGGCAGGTCATTCAAAGGCAAATCACAGAGGTCATGCACTGAGACTGAATAACATCTACATAAACAGTCTTTACTGTACCTGTACCTGTACCCTACCTTGACCTTTCTAGTAAATGTTGCCATATTTCAAGTTGGTATAAAACTTCCTTGACTTCCTTCAAAACGTCCTTCATGTAAACAAGGTCAAACAAGTCAAGTCAATTCAAGTTCATTTTTAAAGCCCTTAATCACAATACAGTCTCAAAGGGCTTCACAAACCCACATTTCACATAGAGATCAACGGCCTCCCCTAGGCTGAACCCCACCCGGGCAAGGAAATACTCCCAGAAAAACCCTTTGGGGAAAAAAAGAAAGAAACCCTGTGAGGGTGTCACAGAAGGAGGAATCCCTGTTCCTGGATGACCAGGCTGCAGTAGAAGCCGAGTGGGCAACATTAATAACAAGCCAACAAGCCATTGAAGCCAATAAAGATATCGATAGATATTATTTTAATGAGTAATCACATGCTTAATGTACAGATTTTATAACACCCAAGATTTCATCACTGAACCTCTCCATCTCTTCCAGAACTCCCTCCATCTTTCACGAAGGACTTACAAAGCTTGGAGGCTGAGGAGGGAGGTGCTGCTTCTCTGATCTGTGAGCTGTCTAAGCCTCCTCAGTCTGGAC